>JAXCGZ010006394.1:32500-37500 GCA_037179515.1 Halocaridina rubra | reverse complement strand
GCCTTCTTGCACTTGTACCCATTCTCATTACCTTACATTTTGAGGTATTGAATTTCATTAGCCACTTTTCTGACCACTCATGCAGATTATTTAGATCCTCCTGAAGTTCTCTACCATTGTTCTCGTTTTTTACTTTCTTCACAATCTTTGCATCATCTGCAAACATATTCATGAATGAATTTACAGACTCTGGTAGGTCATTTACATATACAAGGAACAAAAGTGGCCCTAAAACTGAACCCTGTGGGACTCCACTACTAACTCTTCTCCATTCAGACACTGAGTGTCTTACTCTAACCCTCTGTTCCCTTCCTTCTAAGTAAGTTTTTATCCATTCCAAGACATTTCCACCTATTCTAGCCATTGATTGCAGCTTCTTAATAAGTCTCCCATGTGGAACAGTGTCAAACGCTTTCTGGAAGTCTAGGAATATGCAATCTGCCCAGCCCTCTCTTTCCTGTAAGATTTGGCTTACCTCATCATAAAATTCTAATAAGTTTGTTACTGTTGATCTTCCTTCTCTGAAGCCATGTTGCCTCACTGACAAAAAGTTGAAGGATTCCAAGTGAAGAGAGATATGTTTCCTTAGTAGTTTCTCCATAAGTTTGCAAACTATGCTGGTCAAGGAAACTGGTCTATAGTTCAGAGCCGTATCCCTCCTTCCCTTTTTGAAGATAGGTATCACATTTGCTTGTTTCCAGCATCTTGAATTCTCCCCCGACTCCAATGACTCCTTAAATATGATACTTAGTGCCACTGATATTGTGTTTGCGCATTTTTTAAGCACATGAGGGGATATGTCATCAGGACCCGTAGCTTTATGAACATCTAAATCCATCAGCGCTTTGCATACCTCTGTGACTGTAAGGTTGATGTTCTCTAATACTGGCCCTTGAGCTTCTATCACTGCAATCTGAGGGGGTGGGGTATTTTCTACTGTAAATACTGACTGAAACTCCTTGTTCAATTCTTTGCAGATCTCTTCGTCCGTCTCAGTGATGCTTCCATCAGCTCTCTTTAGCCTTAAAACCTGTTCTTTTACCTTCAGTTTTCCTCTGATAAAGCTGTGGAAAAGCTTGGGATTTTCTTTAGCCTTCCTGGTGATGTCCCTCTCATAATCTTTCTCTGCCTCTCTCCTTTTACTTAGGTAGTCATTTCTTGCTCTTTTGTAGGTTTGCCAGGCATTTATGTTTTTTCTCCTCCTATACCTTTTCCAGCATTTGTCTCTCCACTCCTTAGCTCTTTTACACCCATTATCGAACCATTTCTCTCTGGCATGAATTACACCTACTTTGGTGACAGGTATGCAGCAATCTACTATCTTCCCATATTTCTCACAAAAGATGTCATACATTTCTTGTACAGATTTGTTGTAAAATAAGGTTCTCCAGTCAATAACTGCAAAAAGCTCATTCATTTTGATGTAATCTCCTTTCTGATAGTTCCTCCTCATGTCCTCAGTGCCTCTACTCTCAGGAAGAATGTCTTCAATGATATACTCCATCAACAACACACAGTGGTCACTCTTTCCAATTGGTGGTTCATACTCAATATTTTCAATATCCAACACATTATCTGTGAACACCAGATCAAGTAGTGATGGCTCATCCCCACCCCTGGCTCTTGTTGGTTCCATTACATGTTGGTGTAGGAAATTCCCTTGTACGCAATCTAAGAATCTTGCCCCAAAGGAGTCCTCACCACTGTGTGGGTCAAGATTTATCCAATCTATCTCTTTATGATTAAAGTCTCCCATAATCAAAATCCTACATTTTTTCTCCCGCGCCATGTTAACAACTGAGTTTATGACTTCAATCGTACCTATATGACTTTCCTCATAAATTTCAAGCCTATTTTGGTTCCTTGGTGGGTTGTATACAACAGTTATTATAATGCTCTCTGACCCAGTATTTATGCGAGCAACAAGAAATTCCCTGAACTCACTTTCTATAGCCAAGTTTATTTCTTCAACTTGAATCCTCTCACTTATGAGCAGTGCTATCCCTCCACCAGTCCTCTCAGATCTTTCGACCCTTAGTATTCTGAAGCCCTTAGGAAAAACTGTGACACTGTTTATGTCCTCACTCAACTTAGTCTCTGTAATTGCTACTATATCTGCCTTACTGTTGTGAATCCTATCTTTTAATTCTACTGCCTTACCAGCTAATCCATCAGCATTTGTGTATAACAATCTTAATGAGGCCCCATCCCCTGATCTTCTGTCATTATCTTCTTTATCTCCCCTTTGTCTGGAAGTATTCCTAAACGAAAAATTTTCTTCTCTTCTTCATTTCTTTCATCATTTAACCTTCTTGCCTCTTGCAACAAGTTTTTGATCTTTCCCATCTCTTCCTGTGTTCTGTATCGTCTAATGAACACTTCTTTGCATTCTTGAAGGTCTTTTAGACTTTTTTTTCTCAACAATATTTCCCTACATGTCTCCCCTCTCTCAAAGGTTACTTTTGTTGGTCTCGGCTTTCCTTCCCTCGAATATTTACCTAGTTGGTGTATGTTTACAATATCCTCAGGACCACATATTACTCCAAGCTTTCTTATCAGGTCTACAACGTTAGCTTTATTTTCTTCAAGTCTCCCCTGCCATGTTGGCTCCTGGGATTCACTTATGCCTGAGATTACCACTGTCTTCTCCTTATCAAGTGCCTGTCTGATGAGTGGGTTTGCCCTTTCCATCACAACGTCTTTCATTTTTTCGATTACTGTCTCTTTATAGTCAACTGTTTGTATGTTTTCCAGTGCCACCACCTTTACAGCCTCTTTTACTGCCACATTCCCCTTTAGTGCATCAGCAAAGGACGTTTTCATGGCATCATTTTCCATATTCAGCTCCTGGAACTCTTTTCTGAACTGTGTGTGTGTGTGTGTGTGTGTGTTAGGGTAGTACAACTGCATTCATCTCCTGTTTATTCTGGCCAGAATAAAAAAGGATAACTATGGAAAGGTTTATTAAATTAACTCTAACGATTGCAACAAGGTAAAACTAAATTGGAGATAAGACACTCGTCCCTAGAACAATCACCCATGAGGACAAATGGCCCCTAGAACAACTTCTCCTAAGTTGACCTTACCCAACCTAGCATCCTGGCATGAAATAATAATCTCTTCCCATTGAACTTATTTTCATTCAATATCTATCAATTATATGATATACAGTATTTTGCATTGAGTTACTGGATATTTCCCTCGGGCAACCATTCTAGGGGTAATTGTCCTAAGGTGTAATTGCCCGCACCACATTGCAATAATACCAGTAATAATAACTGTTGTAGTAACAATAATAGCCATAAATAAGGAGACTTGACCTCTTCCCTAAATTCCCTAAACCTATTACAAATGCTCACTGAAGGAACCTCCCCTCCCCCCCAATAACGACGTCAGAGTCCAAATTACCCCCTTTCTTTAATAAGATAGAAGGAGAATTTGACCCATTCCCTTAACAAATCATTTATGCTTAGTAGGGGGAAACCCCCCCACCCTTGCTATGACGTCAGAGACTTTTTCTCTTTCTCAGAGTTTTAGTTCATTTTTGTTTTTCCCCATTCAAGGTTTTCCTTGTAAACACCTTAAAATAATACCCCCAAAAGAAGAGTCGCTAATACTCATAAGAGGCCTTTAAGGTATTTAAAAACCTTTTTTATTTTATTTATACTTTCCTCTCATGCTGTGCATCTATTTTCTTAATTATATATAATGTAGTGTGTGTGTTTCCTTGTTCTAATTTTATAGTCTTTTCAATTTCGTTTTTATTTCTTTTTCTTTTGATCTTATCTATTTCTCCTTCGCTGTATGTATGTATGTATGTATGTATGTATGTATGCATGTATGTATGTATGTATGTATGTATGTATGTATGTATGTATGTAAGTATGTATGTATGTATGTATGTACGTACGAACGCGCGCACGCACGTATATATGGATGTATGTATGCATGTGTGTGTATGCATGCATGCATCCATGTATGTATGTATGCATGCATGCATGCATGTATGTACGAACGTACGTACGCACACACGCACGTATATATGATGTATGTATGTATGTATGTATGCATGTATGTATGTGTGCGCGAATGTGTGCATGTGTGTATATATGTTCGTATGTATGTGTATGTGCATACATATACATACACATTTTTACAGCTCATTAAAAAATAAGGAAACAAAAACACACAAACAACGAAATAAGAGAATATTTCTGTCTCTTTCCAACCAAGAACATTCTTGTTCTGTGGCCTTCCTGACGTTGCACTTTGCAAGGATACTGCTCTGTCACTGATCAAAGGAATCTACTAAAATAGTTATTGATGAGTTATTCGTTATTCTTCATCTATTATCCAGTCGTCAATTACATGTTTATATATGAATTATTAATTTTCTATAAATTCCTCCACTATTCATTTATTATTTGAATTTATCATTTATTAATCATTAATTATTTATATATCTATTATTTACTATGTATTTATTGCTCACTTATATACAATGAATTATTCACAGTTAATAGGTTGAGCTCACTAAGCTGACGGGGAATTACAACTACAAGAGAAGCTAGATAGTAGTCTTTGCTTCTCATCGTCCCAAGTGAATCAAGCCAAGCGAAGTTGTACGAACCATATTGGAATACAGAGCAAGTTATATTTTGGGTGAGAGCCAATGGCTTCATCCACCTCTTCTGCTGAGGCGTTCTTAGTGTATTCCATTTTTTGTCTTCCAGTAAAAGCTGCGGAACTGGTATTTTACCCATATAGAGTTCCAGTTTAATACAATATGATATGGTTTTATGTCACGGACTCCCTTTACGTAGTAAGGGCTAGGACGGTGCCTCATGTCGAAGGACTTTTTTCTTGGCAGTGCTTAATCGTTACCCCGTGTGAATGCCATTACTAACCTTAGACCGTGGCGGCTTTAACGAATCAAATTCACGTGATCTACCACTCTGCCAAGGTGACCGCTAGTCGAAATTTTAACAATACATACACGA
>JAXCGZ010006394.1:17500-27500 GCA_037179515.1 Halocaridina rubra | reverse complement strand
ATATATATATATATATATATATATATATATATATATATATATATATATATATATATATATATATATATATATATATATATATATATATATATTTATATATATATATATATATATATATATATATATATATATATATATATATATATATATATATATATATATATATATATATATATATATATATATATATATATATATATATATATATATATATATATATATATATATATATATATATATATATATATATATATATATAAGAGACGTTTCTCATAACTTTCCAAACTTGCGCCTCAGCAATATTATTCAGACTGCAATTAGTGTAGTTTGAGAACTCAACCGTGCAGGCAAAAAAAAAAAAAGAAAAAATCTTTGAGAGCAAACTTTGGCAAACTATGAGAAATATACGTTTACCTTAATGGTTAAAATTTAGAAGAAATGCAAAAAGTAATTACAGCGAGATTCATTATAAAAAAGTTATTTTGTCTGTTCGGAAAGTGAGGCGTAAGTATATTCTGATTTTGCAACGGCCAGCCACTCTGTAGAAAATATAACATATACGTCTGTGTGTGCGCTCTCGGGAGTGTATGAAGAAGAACCAAAATAGGAAAAGAAAGAAACTACTGAGTATTTTAGCGCTTGCGAATATCATCATAAACTCATTTTCAGCTGCCTTTGAAGATGGGTTGATAATTATTTTTAAATTCGTAAGCGCTATTAAACTCCATCGTATCCTTCGTTCCCACCGAAAAACAACTTAGTATACATACATACGTACATACATACATACACACACACACACTTCACACTTAAACAGAGAATCAAGAAGTTAGAGGAAATGGTTATAAGCCTTGATGATAAAATTCGGAATATGGATGGAGAAATGAAAGAGAATGAAACACTCAGAGAACAAATAAGATCTTTGGAGGAGGCAAATAAAGCACAAGGGCAGGAGAGAAAGGAACTAGAAAAAAGAATAAAGAAGCTGGAAGGGGAAAAGAGTCAACTAGAATCTAGAATTTCTAAACAAGAAGATAAAAACAAACAGCTGAATGACAACCTAAAGGAATTAGATGTTAGTTCACTGCTCTCTTCTGAGAGAGACGAGATTGCTGCTTGGAATGTTCAGATTAAGGAAAACATTGAACAGTTCAGAAAAGAGTTCCAGGAGCTGAATATGGAAAATGATGCCATGAAAACGTCCTTTGCTGATGCACTAAAGGGGAATGTGGCAGTAAAAGAGGCTGTAAAGGTGGTGGCACTGGAAAACATACAAACAGTTGACTATAAAGAGACAGTAATCGAAAAAATGAAAGACGTTGTGATGGAAAGGGCAAACCCACTCATCAGACAGGCACTTGATAAGGAGAAGAAAGTGGTAATCTCAGGCATAAGTGAATCCCAGGAGCCAACATGGCAGGGGAGACTTGAAGAAAATAAAGCTAGCGTTGTAGACCTGATAAGAAAGCTTGGAGTAGTATGTGGTCCTGAGGATATTGTAAACATACACCAACTAGGTAAATATTCGAGGGAAGGAAAGCCGAGACCAACAAAAGTAACCTTTGAGAGAGGGGAAACATGTAGGGAAATATTGTTGAGAAAAAAAAGTCTAAAAGACCTTCAAGAATGCAAAGAAGTGTTCATTAGACGATACAGAACACAGGAAGAGATGGGAAAGATCAAAAACTTGTTGCAAGAGGCAAGAAGGTTAAATGATGAAAGAAATGAAGAAGAGAAGAAAAATTTTTGTTACAGAATACTTCCAGACAAAGGGGAGATAAAGAAGATAATGACAGAAGATCAGGGGATGGGGCCTCATTAAGATTGTTATACACAAATGCTGATGGATTAGCTGGTAAGGCAGTAGAATTAAAAGATAGGATTCACAACAGTAAGGCAGATATAGTAGCAATTACAGAGACTAAGTTGAGTGAGGACATAAACAGTGTCACAGTTTTTCCTAAGGGCTTCAGAATACTAAGGGTTGAAAGATGTGAGAGGACTGGTGGAGGGATAGCACTGCTCATAAGTGAGAGGATTCAAGTTGAAGAAATAAACTTGGCTATAGAAAGTGAGTTCAGGGAATTTCTTGTTGCTCGCATAAATACTGGGTCAGAGAGCATTATAATAACTGTTGTATACAACCCACCAAGGAACCAAAATAGGCTTGAAATTTATGAGGAAAGTCATATAGGTACTATTGAAGTCATAAACTCAGTTGATAACATGGCACGGGAGAAAAAATGTAGGATTTTGATTATGGGAGACTTTAATCATAAAGAGATAGATTGGATAAATCTTGACCCACACAGTGGTGAGGACTCATTTGGGGGAAGATTCCTAGATTACGTACAAGGGAATTTCCTACACCAACATGTAATGGAACCAACAAGAGCCAGGGGTGGGGATGAGCCATCACTACTTGATCTAGTGTTCACAGATAATGTGTTGGATATTGAAAATATTGAGTATGAACCACCAATTGGAAAGAGTGACCACTGTGTGTTGTTGATGGAGTATATCATTGAAGATATTCTTCCTGAGAGTAGAGGCACTGAGGACATGAAGAGGAACTATCGGAAAGGAGATTACATCAAAATGAATGAGCTTTTTGTGGTTATTGACTGGAGAACCTTATTTTACAACAAATCTGCACAAGAAATGTATGACATCTTTTGTGAGAAATATGGGAAGACAGTAGATTGCTGCATACCTGTCACCAAAGTAGGTGTAATTCATGCCAGAGAGAAATGGTTCAATAATGGGTGTAAAAGAGCTAAGGAGTGGAGAGACAAATGCTGGAAAAGGTATAGGAGGAGAAAAAACATAAATGTCTGGCAAACCTACAAAAGAGCAAGAAATGACTACCTAAGTAAAAGGAGAGAGGCAGAGAGAGACTATGAGAGGGACAAGGAGTTTCAGTCAGTATTTACAGTAGAAAATACCCCACCCCCTCAGATTGCAGTGATAAAAGCTCAAGGGCCGCTATTAGAGAACATCAACCTTACAGCCACAGAGGTATGCAAAGTGCTGATGGATTTAGATGTTCATAAAGCTACAGGTCCCGATGACATATCCCCTCATGTGCTTAAAAAATGCGCAAACACAGCATCAGTGGCACTAAGTATCATATATAAGGAGTCACTGGAGTCGAGGGAGATTCCAAGATGCAGGAAACAAGCAAATGTGATACCTATCTTCAAAAAGGGAAGGAGGGATACGGCTCTGAACTATAGACCAGTTTCCTTGACCAGCATAGTTTGCAAAGTTATGGAGAAATTACTAAGGAAACATATCTCTCTTCACTTGGAATCCTTCAACTTTTTGTCAGTGAGGCAACATGGCTTCAGAGAAGGTAGATCAACAGTAACAAACTTATTAGAATTTTATGATGAGGTAAGCCAAATCTTACAGGAAAGAGAGGGCTGGGCAGATTGCATATTCCTAGACTTCCAGAAAGCGTTTGACACTGTTCCACATGGGAAACTTATTAGGAAGCTGCAATCAATGGCTAGAATATGTGGAAATGTTTTGGAATGGATAAAAACTTACTTAGAAGGAAGGGAACAGAGGGTTAGAGTAAGACACTCAGTGTCTGAATGGAGGAGAGTTAGTAGTGGAGTTCCACAGGGTTCAGTTTTAGGGCCACTTTTGTTCCTTATATATGTAAATGACCTACCAGAGTCTGTAAATTCATTCATGAATATGTTTGCAGATGATGCAAAGATTGTGAAGAAAGTAAAAAACAAGAACAATGGTAGAGAACTACAGGAGGATCTAAATAATCTGCATGAGTGGTCAGAAAAGTGGCTAATGAAATTCAATACTTCAAAATGTAAGGTAATGAGAATGGGTACAAGTGCAAGAAGGCCCAAGCTTGACTACTCGGTGGCTGGAGTACAACTTCAAGAGACAGAAAATGAGAGAGATCTAGGAGTAAACATACTGGCAGATTTGTCTCCAGAAATACATATAAATGGCATAGTAAGGGCAGCATATGCATTCTTATCAAATGTAAGGGTAGCCTTCAGGCACATGGACAAGGAAATGTTCAGAAATATTTATGTAACCTATGTGAGGCCAAAAATCGAATATGCAGCCCCCTTTTGGAATCCGCACTTGAAAAAGTACATAGCTAAGCTTGAGAAAGTTCAAAGACATGCCACGAAACTGGTGCCAGAAATACGCAATCTCAGTTATGATGAGAGGCTGAGGGAATTAGACTTACCATCACTCGAAGCTAGAAGAGTGAGGGGGGATACGGTGACAGTCTTTAAATTCCTTCATGGTTATGATAGAGTGGATAGGGATCGATATTTCAATATGGCTGGCTCTAGAACTAGAGGTCATAGTTTGAAGCTTGGTAAGAAAACTTCTTTGCAGGATGTAAGGAAATACTTTTTCAGTGTAAGAGTAGTTGATAATTGGAATTGGCTAAGCGAGGAGGTAGTTAATGCTATCTCAATCCATAGTTTTAAGGACAGGTATGATAAGTATCACTAAGTCTAAAATGGAACCGATGAGGAGACGGGAAGATAAGAGCTTGGCTCTTTCCCGTAAACACAATTATTTAATCACATATATATATATATATATATATATATATATATATATATATATATATATATATATATATATATATATATATATATATATATATATATATATATATATATATATATATATATATATATATATATATATATATATATATATATATATATATATATATATAAATGTTTATTTCTCCTCAGTTGACCTACTGTATAAGTAACAGTAACCCAAATGGATAAATCACAGTATTTATACTATTAGAGTAAGTCATACTAGTAATGGACAATATATAATAGTATATGAAATCCGAGATATTATTTTTGGTTTATGAATATAATTAGTTTAAGTCATATGGAACATACACACATATAGGTGTTTTTGAATTTTAAAGAAATATTTAAGAAATACAGCTGAAAACACGTATTTCCATGTTTTATTGGGCTATATCTTGTGGTCAAGTGCTTGGGTACCTGGAACCCAGGGGAATTTAACCAGCCTTTATAAAGGGACAACCCTTATAATCCCATAATGACCTGGGAGTGTCATGAATTTAGCACTTTTACCCTCTCACTCGGTATACTGCTGCTTGCACTATATCTATAGAAAGAGAGAGATTGTCTCTCTGTGATTTTATTATAATATCCATATATTTTTGATACTCAGTTAATTTCTATGAACCTGATGTTCCATTTTATTTAAGATTTATACATATACTAAATTTTCATTTTTTTTATGTTTAGTTCAACTCAATATAATTATTATTATTATTATTATTATTATTATTATTATTATTATTATTATTATTATTATTATTATATATATATATATATATATATATATATATATATATATATATATATATATATATATATATATATATATATATATATATATATATTTTTTTTTTTTTTTTCTTTCTTTTTTTTCATATATTTATTGTTCACTAGGATCAATTCTAACATAATTATATAAATGGAAAAATAAGGGCAAATATAACTATGCCAAATAACTTTTTATTTGCGTTTACCAGTACATACAACTTACATTTGAAGGATTCTGTGAATGACAAAGATGAAACATTATTACATTATTAAATGTAAAATATTAAACTTAATATCTTCTCAGTATAAAATAATAAAAATGAAACATATTAAGATCAGTTATTGTAATATGTGAAAAACAAATGACTTAAAATAAATTACATATCTATATGGGAATAAAATGCTAAAATTAAAGTTACAAACGTCGTCCTTTAAACCATTCTCTCTTGCCACGATACCCTTCCTTTGGGGGAATTACAGTATTCCTTCAGGTAGTTCCTTTGTTCACGGGCGGCCTGGGTGGATCTTGTAGCGTTGGCAAGCTGTGTGATACCCGGGAGATTACCATCCACCCGCCATGATCCAGGTATTAGCTCGTGAGTATCGGGATCCTCTTGATCCGCCTCTTGAAGCATACCTTTTCTAATCCTTAATAGGTTATGCAATACACACGCGGCCATCACAATGAGTTCAACTGTTTGGGGCTTAAGGCAAAGAATTGTATGAAAACAACGAAACCTGTAAAAAATAGAGAGAAACATATGATTAGACATGGTATATGCTACATAATGGTAAAAAATCAAGTTTATTTTAAATAGTAATATCATTGATTGAGATATTAAAGATGTGCTGTCATATTGATCCAAAGATCAGTATATTTGATAAGTTTATGCATTTACATGTATTGAAATATTTTTTATTTTTGAGGTTTACACAGCTATTTTTAACAATAACATAAATCATGATTTGAATGCTATGTTATATAATTAATTATGCAAATCCTTTACTTTAATACCAAAAACATTTTATATTAGACAATGTGCAAATATATTTTTAAAGTCCAGTTATAAACAAATTTCAAAATTTCATAAATTGCTTAAGGTTATCAGTAATCATGATATTGCTATTAGTACTAGTAGTAGTTGTAGTAGTGGCACTAAAAGGGGTGGAAGGATGAAGCAAAATATGTTTGATATTTACCTATTTGCCGAAATCCCAAAGGCGTTCTCAACAACCCGCCTCGCTCTGCTCAGCCTGTAGTTGAAGATGTGTTCTTTTCTTGACAAGCCCCTGCTGAGGAAGGGCTTCACCAACCAGGACTTGAAGGCAAAGGCGTCGTCACCTACCAGGAAGTAGTCCACTGTGGGTCCTTGAGGTTGTGTGCGAAGTGGTTCCGCAGGAGGGAGGTTGGCCTGCAGGTTTTCCAGGAGTGTATGGAGTCTGGTTGGGTGAAGATCCCTGCGTCATATTCCGAACCCACAGCACCGACATCCAGGTACAGGAACTTGTAGTCAGCGTCAACTGGAGCCAGCATAACCATGGAGTAGAACTTCTTGTAGTTGAAGTATAGGGATCTGGAGAAGGAGGGGTTTCGTATGCGTATGTGCTTTCCATCAAGGGCCCCAACGGTGTGTGGAAAGTGCCACCTCTCCTCGAACAGCTTGGCGACGTCCTTCCACTACTGCTGTGTTTGTGGGAGTTTGATCACTTCGTCAGCATATGCAGCTATGATGGCACGGCAGGTTTCAGGTACAATCAGTGAAATGGTGTTGTGTGCAACTCTGAAGTTGTATCCCAAGCTGGTGAAGCTGTCCCCCGTTGCCATGAAGCGAAGTGTGATTGCCACCCGCAGGCCAACCTCCAACGGCTCCCTCCACCTCGTAGTCTGCTTCTCGATGTATGGGCGTACCTTCTCCACAATCTCGTTGAAAATGGGTTCATCTAGGCGTATGAAGTTCCTGTAGAGGTCTGGGGACTCCAGGCTGAGCTCCTTCATGAGGTTTTCGTAGTGGCCAAGCCTTGCTCGTCGTCTCAGGTAGGGGCGTATCTAATATCTTCGTCGCCTTCGCCGTGTAGCCTCTTCTTCCTTCTGCAACAGGGCCCTCTGGTGCCGTAACAACTCGAAGTAGTAGCTCATGACGCCTATGAAGACAGTATGCTCCAATTGCACGATGGCGTGGGCCAGGCGGCGGTTCCTGCGAGCAAGGGCGGGTACAAGATGCATGAGCAGCATGCTTGAGGTGTTCCAGGGTCAGTGCTGTGGGTCACACTACGTATGAATAGGGTGGGAACCCCTATTTATAAGACTTTGTGGCCCTCCTTTAAGACGCGGCACTCCGCTTGCTCCCCACTGCGTACAACCCCCTATGAACGTGTATGTCCCCCTACGATGGGTCGGGAGCGTCAGGAGCATGGTCGGCCCAGTCGTAACGGTCAAAAATTTAAATTTCCCGTTTTCTATGATGAGACTTACGTTTGCGTACGATCAGTCGTATGCTAAATTACGCATCCACACTACTCCGTACGATTGCAATTACGATCCATAGGACTGCTTACCCGGACGTACGACGCACTTCCGACAGGCACAGGAATGCACCTGTCGGCTAAAAAATCTGTCGGATCTCCAAGGATTGAGCGAAGATTCCGTTGGAACGCGGTCTTAAGAGTCGGGTCGGGAGTTTTGGCTATGTGTGACGCCAGCATAAAGGAATTAAAGTCCATACTTGGCTAAATTTTATTAACAAGAGATTCTTAATGATAGTAATTAAGTAAATACCCACACACACACACACACACACACACACAAATATATATATATATATATATATATATATATATATATATATATATATATATATATATATATATATATATATATATATATATATATATATATATATATATATATATATATATATATATATATATATATATATATATATATATATATATATATATATATAGATACATATACACATATATACAAAAAAAAAAAAAAAAATATATATATATATATATATATATATATATATATATATATATATATATATATATATATATATATATATATATATATATATATACATATATGCATACATACATACATACATATATATATATATATATATATATATATATATATATATATATATATATATATATATATATATATATATATATATATATATATATATATATATATATATATATATATATATATATATATATATATATATATATATACACACACACATATACTTACATATATATACACACATAAATATATATGGACATACATACACACATATACATATATATATATATATATATATATATATATATATATATATATACATACATACACATACGTACATACGAGCTTTGGGCTCTTTCCCGTAAACACAATTAGGTAATCACAATTAGGTAATCACATATACATATACATACATATACACTTGTATACACCAGGAAGGCTAAGGAAAATCCCAAGCTTTTCCACAGCTTTATCAGAGGAAAACTGAAGGTAAAAGAACAGGTTTTAAGGCTAAAGAGAGCGGATGGAAGCATCACGGAGACGGATGAAGAGATCTGCAAAGAATTGAACAAGGAGTTTCAGTCAGTATTTACAGTAGAAAATACCCCACCCCCTCAGATTGCAGTGATAGAAGCTCAAGGGCCGGTATTAGAGAACATCAACCTTACAGCCACAGAGGTATGCAAAGCGCTGATGGATTTAGATGTTCATAAAGCTACAGATCCCGATGACATATCCCCTCATGTGCTTAAAAAATGCGCAAACACAATATCAGTGGCACTAAGTATCATATTTAAGGAGTCACTGGAGTCGAGGGAGATTCCAAGATGCAGGAAACAAGCAAATGTGATACCTATCTTCTAAAAGGGAAGGAGGGATACGGCTCTGAACTATAGACCTGTTTCCTTGACCAGCATAGTTTGCAAAGTTATGGAGAAACTACTAAGGAAACATATCTCTCTTCACTTGGAATCCTTCAACTTTTTGTCAGTGAGGCAACATGGCTTCAGAGAAGGTAGATCAACAGTAACAAACTTATTAGAATTTTATGATGAGGTAAGCCAAATCTTACAGGAAAGAGAGGGCTGGGAAGATTGCATATTCCTAGACTTCCAGAAAGCGTTTGACACTGTTCCACATGGGAGACTTATTAGGAAGCTGCAATCAATGACTAGAATAGGTGGAAATGTTTTGGAATGGATAAAAACTTACTTAGAAGGAAGGGAACAGACGGTTAGAGTAAGACACTCAGTGTCTGAATGGAGAAGAGTTAGTAGTGGAGTTCCACAGGGTTCCGTTTTAGGGCCACTTTTGTTCCTTGTATATGTAAATGACCTACCAGAGTCTGTAAATTCATTCATGAATATGTTTGCAGATGATGCAAAGATTGTGAAGAAAGTAAAAAACGAGAACAATGGTAGAGAACTTCAGGAGGATCTAAATAATCTGCATGAGTGGTCAGAAAAGTGGCTAATGAAATTCAATACTTCAAAATGTAAGGTAATGAGAATGGGTACAAGTGCAAGAAGGCCCAAGCTTGACTACTCGGTGGCTGGAGTACAACTTCAAGAGACAGAAAATGAGAGAGATC
>JAXCGZ010006394.1:0-7500 GCA_037179515.1 Halocaridina rubra | reverse complement strand
ATATATATATATATATATATATATATATATATATATATATATATATATATATATATATATATATATATATATATATATATATATATATATATATATATATATATATATATATATATATATATATATATATATATATATATATATATATATATATATATATATATATATATATATATATATATATATATATATATATATATATATATATATATATACAAATATACATAAAGATATGTAAGCACATAAAATCATACACACACACGTTCAGTGACACACGAAACTGCTCCTCTTAAATTACTACTTGTGTTTTGAGTGACTAAGTGCTTAGTGGAAAACTTTACCATAATTTCCATAAATCTGAAATCCTGCAGAGTATTGTGAGTACAAAACTTATATTTGTTGTATGACGAGACTGTTCATATTAAAGGAAAAAAAATTGAGAACATTTTCGTGAGGAGAGAGAGAAGCTGCCGTCTTGTTCTGCCTTGAAGGAAATCTAGAAGAGTTGCCAGAGGTGGAGCCATCACATCACATTACCTAATTTTTTGTGTAAACTGGGGAAAGCTCTTAAGCCGATTAGCTGATCCTGTGGTTCTATATATTGTTAAAATCAGTATCCTTCCCATTTATATTAACTAGTTAGTTAGTTTGATACACGAAATAATTGAATAATTAAAAAAAAAAAATATCCACCTGTCAACAGTACTGAGTTAAGTTGCCAAGTAGTACAGCTGTCTTATTTTCTTCATATTTTTGCTTTTCTTTTAGCTTTCTCTTTTACTATTTTTTTTTATTTTGTATATATATTGAGTTAAATGTAAAGTCTAATCCTGTGATAACATATCTTGGTTAGCAAGTGAGTTTATCAGTTAGGAAGAATATATAGCAGAAACAGGTGGGTGCCACCTCAAACACAAATTCGAATTTTCCTTCAGGTTTGACTTTTGTTTTTCTTTTTCTTTTTATACTTAAATTACCATGGTCAAATTTTTAAGTTAAGATGTGTGTTACCAGAAAAGAGATAAACTGAGTCACTAAATAGCACTTATATGGAGATATAAAAATTCTGTGTGAAGCTCAATTAAAAGTTTTTTTTGTTTTTTTGTTTTTTTTTCTGTGAGAGCGAGAACATATAAATGTGGCCATCTCTGTCCCAAACCTCTCCCACCCATGGGTCGGGAGAAGGGGTAGCCATCAGGGGACTTAAACAGAGAATCAAGAAGTTAGAGGAAATGGTTATAAGCCTTGATGATAAAATTCGGAATATGGATGGAGAAATGAAAGAGAATGAAACACTCAGAGAACAAATAAAATCTTTGGAGGAAGCAAATAAAGCACAAGGGCAGGAGAGAAAGGAACTAGAAAAAAGAATAAAGAAGCTGGAAGGGGAAAAGAGTCATCTAGAATCTAGAATTTCTAAACAAGAAGATAAAAACAAACAGCTGAATGACAACCTAAAGGAATTAGATGTTAGTTCACTGCTCTCTTCTGAGAGAGACGAGATTGCTGCTTGGAATGTCCAGATTAAGGAAAACATTGAACAGTTCAGAAAAGAGTTCCAGGAGCTGAATATGGAAAATGATGCCATGAAAACTTCCTTTGCTGATGCACTAAAGGGGAATGTGGCAGTAAAAGAGGCTGTAAAGGTAGTGGCACTGGAAAACATACAAACAGTTGACTATAAAGAGACAGTAATCGAAAAAATGAAAGACGTTGTGATGGAAAGGGCAAACCAACTCATCAGACAGGCACTTGATAAGGAGAAGACTGGTAATCTCAGGCATAAGTGAATCCCAGGAGCCAACATGGCAGGGGAGACTAGGGTTGTAGACCTGATAAGAAAGCTTGGAGTAGTATGCGGTCCTGAAGATATTGTAAACATACACCAACTAGGTAAATATTCGAGGAAAGGAAAGCCGTGACCAACAAAAGTAACCTTTGAGAGAGGGGAAACATGTAGGGAAATATTGTTGAGAAAAAAAAGTCTAAAAGACCTTCAAGAATGCAAAGAAGTGTTCATTAGACGATACAGAACACAGGAAGAGATGGGAAAGATCAAAAACTTGTTGCAAGAGGCAAGAAGGTTAAATGATGAAAGAAATGAAGAGAAGAAATTTTTTTGTTACAGAGTACTTCCAGACAAAGGGGAGATAAAGAAGATAATGACAGAAGATCAGGGGATGGGGCCTCATTAAGATTGTTATACACAAATGCTGATGGATTAGCTGGTAAGGCAGTAGAGTTAAAAGATAGGACTCACAACAGTAAGGGAGATATAGTAGCAATTACAGAGACTAAGTTGAGTGAGGACATAAACAGTGTCACAGTTTTTCCTAAGGGCTTCAGAATACTAAGGGTTGAAAGATGTGAGAGGACTGGTGGAGGGATAGCACTGCTCATAAGTGAGAGGATTCAAGTTGAAGAAATGAACTTGGCTATAGAAAGTGAGTTCAGGGAATTTCTTGTTGCTCGCATAAATACTGGGTCAGAGAGCATTATAATAACTGTTGTATACAACCCACCAAGGAACCAAAATAGGCTTGAAGTTTATGAGGAAAGTCATATAGGTACTATTGAAGTCATAAACTCAGTTGTTAACATGGCACGGGAAAAAAAATGTAGGATTTTGATTATGGGAGACTTTAATCATAAAGAGATAGATTGGATAAATCTTGACCCACACAGTGGTGAGGACTCATTCGGGGCAAGATTCCTAGATTGCGTACAAGGGAATTTCCTACACCAACATGTAATGGAACCAACAAGAGCCAGGGGTGGGGATGAGCCATCACTACTTGATCTAGTGTTCACAGATAATGTGTTGGATATTGAAAATATTGAGTATGAACCACCAATTGGAAAGAGTGACCACTGTGTGTTGTTGATGGAGTATATCATTGAAGATATTCTTCCTGAGAGTAGAGGCACTGAGGACATGAGGAGGAACTATCGGAAAGGAGATTACATCAAAATGAATGAGCTTTTTGCAGTTATTGACTGGAGAACCTTATTTTACAACAAATCTGTACAAGAAATGTATGAAATCTTTTGTGAGAAATATGGGAAGATAGTAGATTGCTGCATACGTGTCACCAAAGTAGGTGTAATTCATGCCAGAGAGAAATGGTCCGATAATGGGTGTAAAAGAGCTAAGGAGTGGAGAGACAAATGCTGGAAAAGGTATAGGAGGAGAAAAAACATAAATGCCTGGCAAACCTACAAAAGAGCAAGAAATGACTACCTAAGTAAAAAGAGAGAGGCAGAGAGAGATTATGAGAGGGACATTACCAGGAAGGCTAAAGAAAATCCTAAGCTTTTCCACAGCTTTATCAGAGGAAAACTGAAGGTAAAAGAACAGGTTTTAAGGCTAAAGAGAGCGGATGGAAGCATCACTGAGACGGATGAAGAGATCTGCAAAGAATTGAACAAGGAGTTTCAGTCAGTATTTACAGTAGAAAATACCCCACCCCCTCAGATTGCAGTGATAGAAGCTCAAGGGCCGGTATTAGAGAACATCAACCTTACAGCCACAGAGGTATGCAAAGCGCTGATGGATTTAGATGTTCATAAAGCTACAGGTCCTGATGACATATCCCCTCATGTGCTTAAAAAATGCGCAAGCTCAATATCAGTGGCACTAAGTATCATATTTAAAGAGTCACTGGAGTCGGGGGAGATTCCAAGATGCTGGAAACAAGCAAATGTGATACCTATCTTCAAAAAGGGAAGGAGGGATACGGCTCTGAACTATAGACCAGTTTCCTTGACCAGCATAGTTTGCAAAGTTATGGAGAAACTACTAAGGAAACATATCTCTCTTCACTTGGAATCCTTCAACTTTTTGTCAGTGAGGCAACATGGCTTCAGAGAAGGTAGATCAACAGTAACAAACTTATTAGAATTTTATGATGAGGTAAGCCAAATCTTACAGGAAAGAGAGGGCTGGGCAGATTGCATATTCCTAGACTTCCAGAAAGCGTTTGACACTGTTCCACGTGGGAGACTTATTAGGAAGCTGCACTCAATGGCTAAAATAGGTGGAAATGTCTTGGAATGGATAAAAACGTACTTAGAAGGAAGGGAACAGAGGGTTAGAGTAAGACACTCAGTGTCTGAATGGAGAAGAGTTAGTAGTGGAGTTCCACAGGGTTCAGTTTTAGGGCCACTGATGTTCCTTGTATATGTAAATGACCTACCAGAGTCTGTAAATTCATTCATGAATATGTTTGCAGATGATGCCAAGATTGTGAAGACAGTAAAAAACGAGAACAATGGTAGAGAACTTCAGGAGGATCTAAATAATCTGCATGAGTGGTCTGAAAAGTGGCTAATGAAATTCAATACTTTAAAATGTAAGGTAATGAGAATGGGTACAAGTGCAAAAAGGCCCAAGCTTGACTACTCGGTGGCTGGAGTACAACTTCAAGAGACAGAAAATGAGAGAGATCTAGGAGTAAACATACTGGCAGATTTGTCTCCAGAAATACATATAAATGGCGTAGTAAGGGCAGCATATGCATTCTTATCAAATGTAAGGGTAGCCTTCAGGCACATGGACAAGAAAATGTTCAGAAATATTTATGTAACCTATGTGAGGCCAAAACTCGAATATGCAGCCCCCTTTTGGAATCCCCACTTGAATAAGCACATAGCTAAGCTTGAAAAAGTTCAAAGACATGCTACGAAACTGGTGCCAGAAATACGCAGTCTCAGTTATGATGAGAAGCTGAGGGAATTAGACTTACCATCACTCAAAGCTAGAAGAGTAAGGGGGGATATGGTGACAGTCTTTAAATTCCTTCATGGTTATGATAGAGTGGATAGGGATCGATATTTTGATATGTCTGGCTCTAGAACTAGAGGTCATAGTTTGAAGCTTCGTAAGAAAACTTCTTTGCAGGATGTAAGGAAATACTTTTTCAGTGTAAGAGTAGTTGATAATTGGAATTCGCTAAGCGAGGAGGTAGTTAATGCTATCTCAAGCCATAGTTTTAAGGACATGTATGATAAGTATCACTAAGTCTAAAATGGAAGCGATCAGGAGACGGGAAGATACGAGCTTTGGGCTCTTTCCCGTAAACACAATTAGGTAATCACACACACACACACACACACACACACACACACACACACACAAACAGATACGGCTCTGAACTATAGACCAGTTTCGTTGACCACCATAGTTTGCAAAGTTATGGAGAAAATACTAAGGAAACATATCTCTCTTCACTTGGAATCCTTCAACTTTTTGTCAGTGAGGCAACATGGCTTCAGAGAAGGTAGATCAATAGTAACAAACTTAGAATTTTATGATGAGGTAAGCCGAATCTTACAGGAAAGAGAGGGCTGGGCAGAGTGCATATTCCTAGACTTCCAGAAAGCGTGTGACACTGTTCCACATGGGAGACTTATTAGGAAGCTGCAAGCAATGGCTAGAATAGGTGGAAATGTTTTGGAATGGATAAAAACTTACTTAGAAGAAAGGGAACAGAGTGTTAAAGTAAGACACTCAGTGTCAGAATGGAGAAGAGTTAGTAGAGGAGTTCCACAGGGTTCTGTATTAGGGCCACTTTTGTTCCTTGTATATGTAAATTACCTACCAGAGCCTGTAAATTCATTTATGAATATGTTTGTCGATGATGCAAAGATTGTGAAGAAAGTAAAAAACGAGAAAAATGGTAGAGAACTTCAGGAGGATCTAAATTATCTGCATGAGTGGTCAGAAAAGTGGCTAATGAAATTCAATACTTCAAAATGTAAGGTAATGAGAATGGATACAAGTTCAAGAAGGCCTAAGCTTGACTACTTGGTGGCTGGAGTACAACTTCAAGAGACAGAAAATGAGAGAGATCTAGGAGTAAACATACTGGCAGATTTGTCTCCAGAAATACATATAAATGGCATAGTAAGGGCAGCATATGCATTCTTATCAAATGTAAGGGTAGCCTTCAGGCACATGGACCAGGAAATGTTCAGAAATATTTATGTAACCTATGTGAGGCCAAAACTCGAATATGCAGCCCCCTTTTGGAATCCACGCTTGAAAAAGCACATAGCTAAGCTTGAAAAAGTTGAAAGACATGCCACGAAACTGGTGCCAGAAATACGCAATCTCAGTTATGATTAGAGGCAGAGGGAATTATACTTACCATCACTCGAAGCTAGAAGATTGAGGGGGATATGGTGACAGTCTTTAAATTCCTTCATGGTTATGATAGAGTGGATAGGGATCGATATTTTGATATGGCTGGCTCTAGAACTAGAGGTCATAGTTTGAAGCTTCGTAAGAAAACTTCTTTGCAGGATGTAAGGAAATACTTTTTCAGTGTAAGAGGAGTTGATAACTGGAATTGGCTAAGCGAGGAGGTAGTTAATGCTATCTCAATCCATAGTTTTAAGGACAGGTATGATAAGTATCACTAAGTACAAAATGGAACCGATCAGGAGACGGGAAGATAAGAGCTTTGGGTTCTTTCCAGTAAACACAATTAGGTAAGTACAATTAGGTAAGTACATATACATAAAAAGAAACTTGCATATACATACAGATATAGAAGCATATGAAAATAGTAAAAATAACAAATAGGAGGCCCAATTTACATAAAATAATAAATAGATAACTAAATATGCATACACACATATGCATATACATACACAGAAATGCATATGCACACATACAAATATACAAACATATACATACATAAAAAATGTTAACCGCATATACACCAAATTACATTTGAACATACAAACATGCACATAGATAAGAAAATGATTAAAGGAAAACTATAAACAGACATAACATGGCTAAACAAAGAGGCTGTCTAATTAAATGAAGGCGGTCTGGTCTGTCTTGGGGAATTATATTGGCCAGCGTATGCTTGAGGAGTATCTTGTCTACTGCATCAGGCCCCCACTGGCCTTTAGACACATTTATGTTTTTGGATGTTTCAATTACGGCTGATTCCACTATCTTGCGCTTATATAGACATGAGCTTCTAAACATTATGGTGGCACCATTCCAGTTGATAGTATGCCAGTGTTCTCTCATATGATTAAAGATAGCAGAGTTCTCTTGGCCATATCTGACTGATCTTTTGTGTTCGGTAATTCTCTGCTGCAGAGAACGACCTGTTTGCCCAATGTATGCCTTGGGGCAGTTATTGCATTCTATTTTATACACAAATTCTCATCCATAAAGTCAGAAATAACCAGCAATCAGCCCTTATGGTAAGTAAGATCTCTCTATATACATGGGCCAATTTTTCTCCTTATAAGGGGAGTAATAATAATAATAATAATAAACCTTTATTTCCATTACAATACAATGGGTATTCGTCAGCCGGGGCAAGCCCCAACCCCCCACTGTGGTGCCCTACCACAGCAGTTTCTGCCAGTAAACAGCTTAAACTCTCGGTCTTGGACGGGAACCGATCTTTCGGCCTCGGGAATGCGAAGCCAGCGCGTTACCACTGTACTAGCCAGCAGGCTGAGTCAAGGCAA
>JAXCGZ010006393.1:40000-44134 GCA_037179515.1 Halocaridina rubra | reverse complement strand
CTGAATGATTGAACGGGAGATCCACCCTCATAGTCATCATGGCCAAGATGACCGATCTTACTTCTTCGCCTTCCTAACAATTAAGAGGAAATTGTTTTTATCTTTTTTATTTTTTAGAAGGTCAGGACAGATATACGTGAACACATGCACTGAAGCACACACACACATATACCCACATACACACACACACACACACACACACACACACAACATAAACTCAGTTGTTAACATGGCACGGAAAAAAAAATGTAGGATTTTGATTATGGGAGACTTTAATCATAAAGAGATAGATTGGATAAATCTTGACCCACACAGTGGTGAGGACTCATTCGGGGCAATATTCCTAGATTGCGTACAAGGGAATTTCCTACACCAACATGTAATGGAACCAACAAGGGCCAGGGGTGGGGATGAGCCATCACTACTTGATCTAGTGTTCACAGATAATGTGTTGGATATTGAAAAAATTGAGTATGAACCACCAATTGGAAAGAGTGACCACTGTGTGTTGTTGATGGAGTATATCATTGAAGATATTCTTCCTGAGAGTAGAGGCACTGAGGACATGAGGAGGAACTATTGGAAAGGAGATTACATCAAAATGAATGAGCTTTTTGCAGTTATTGACTGGAGAACCTTATTTTACAACAAATCTGTACAAGAAATGTATGACATCTTTTGTGAGAAATATGGGAAGATAGTAGATTGCTGCATACCTGTCACTAAAGTAGGTGTAATTCATGCCAGAGAGAAATGGTTCGATAATGGGTGTAAAAGAGCTAAGGAGTGGAGAGACAAATGCTGGAAAAGGTATAGGAGGAGAAAAAACATAAATGCCTGGCAAACCTACAAAAGAGCAAGAAATGACTACCTAAGTAAAAGGAGAGAGGCAGAGAGAGACTATGAGAGGGACATCACCAGGAAGGCTAAAGAAAATCCCAAGCTTTTCCACAGCTTTATCAGAGGAAAACTGAAGGTAAAAGAACAGGTTTTAAGGCTAAAGAGAGCGGATGGAAGCATCACTGAGACGGATGAAGAGATCTGCAAAGAATTGAACAAGGAGTTTCAGTCAGTATTTACAGTAGAAAATACCCCACCCCCTCAGATTGCAGTGATAGAAGCTCAAGGGCCGGTATTAGAGAACATCAACCTTACAGCCACAGAGGTATGCAAAGCGCTGATGGATTTAGATGTTCATAAAGCTACAGGTCCTGATGACATATCCCCTCATGTGCTTAAAAAATGCGCAAACACAATATCAGTGGCACTAAGTATCATATTTAAGGAGTCACTGGAGTCGGGGGAGATTCCAAGATGCTGGAAACAAGCAAATGTGATACCTATCTTCAAAAAGGGAAGGAGGGATACGGCTCTGAACTATAGACCAGTTTCCTTGACCAGCATAGTTTGCAAAGTTATAGAGAAACTACTAAGGAAACATATCTCTCTTCACTTGGAATCCTTCAACTTTTTGTCAGTGAGGCAACATGGCTTCAGAGAAGGTAGATCAACAGTAACAAACTTATTAGAATTTTATGATGAGGTAAGCCAAATCTTACAGGAAAGAGAGGGCTGGGCAGATTGCATATTCTTAGACTTCCAGAAAGCGTTTGACACTGTTCTACATGAGAGACTTATTAGGAAGCTGCAATCAATGGCTAGAATAGGTGGAAATGTCTTGGAATGGATAAAAACTTACTTAGAAGGAAGGGAACAGAGGGTTAGAGTAAGACACTCAGTGTCTGAATGGAGAAGAGTTAGTAGTGGAGTTCCACAGGGTTCAGTTTTAGGGCCACTTTTGTTCCTTGTATATGTAAATGACCTACCAGAGTCTGTAAATTCATTCATGAATATGTTTGCAGATGATGCAAAGATTGTGAAGAAAGTAAAAAACGAGAACAATGGTAAAGAACTTCAGGAGGATCTAAATAATCTGCATGAGTGGTCAGAAAAGTGGCTAATGAAATTCAATACTTCAAAATGTAAGGTAATGAGAATGGGTACAAGTGCAAGAAGGCCCAAGCTTGACTACTCGGTGGCTGGAGTACAACTTCAAGAGACAGAAAATGAGAGAGATCTAGGAGTAAACATACTGGCAGATTTGTCTCCAGAAATACATACAAATGGCATAGTAAGGGCAGCATATGCATTCTTATCAAATGTAAGGGTAGCCTTCAGGCACATGGACAAGGAAATGTTCAGAAATATTTATGAAACCTATGTGAGGCCAAAACTCGAATATGCAGCCCCCTTTTGGAATCCGCACTTGAAAAAGCACATAGCTAAGCTTGAAAAAGTTCAAAGACATGCCACGAAACTGGTGCCAGAAATACGCAATCTCAGTTATGATGAGAGGCTGAGGGAATTAGACTTACCATCACTCGAAGTTAGAAGAGTGAGGGGGGATATGGTGACAGTCTTTAAATTCCTTCATGGTTATGCTAGAGTGGATAGGGATCGATATTTTGATATGGCTGGCTCTAGAACTAGAGGTCATAGTTTGAAGCTTCGTAAGAAAACTTCTTTGCAGGATGTAAGGAAATACTTTTTCAGTGTAAGAGTAGTTGATAATTGGAATTCGCTAAGCGAGGAGGTAGTTAATGCTATCTCAATCCATAGTTTTAAGGACAGGTATGATAAGTATCACTAAGTATAAAATGGAACCGATCAGGAGACGGGAAGATACGAGCTTTGGGCTCTTTCCCGTAAACACAATTAGGTAATCACAATTAGGTAATCACACACATATTCACACATGAATATGCAGCCCCCTTTTGGAATCCACACTTGAAAAAGCACGTAGTTAAGCTGGAAAATTTTCAAAGACATGCTACGATACTGGTGTCAGAAATACACAATCTCAGTTATGAGGAGAGGCTAAGGGAATTAGACTTACCATCACTCGAGCCTAGAAGAATTAGGGAGATGTGGTGACGGTTTTTAAATTCTTTTATACTTATGACAGGGTGAATAGAGATCGATATTTTAATATGGCTAGCACTAGACCTAGAGGTTATAGTTTGAAGCTTCGTAAAAAAGACTTCTTTGCTGGATGTAAGGAAGTACTTTTTTAGTGTAAGAGTAGTTGATAATCGGAATTCGCTAAGCAAGGAGGTAGTTAATGCTTACTCAGACCACAGTTTCAAGGATATGTATGATAAGTATCACTAAATTAAAATGGAACCGACTAGGAGACGGGAAGTTACGAGCTTGGGGGTTCTTTCCTGCAAGCGCAGCTAGGTAATTACACACACACACATACACACACACACACACACACACACACACATACACACACACATATATAGATAGATAGATAGATAGATAGATAAATAGATAGATAGATAGATAGATAGATAGATAGATAGATAGATAGATAGATAGATAGATAGATAGATAGATAGACAGATAGATAGATAGATAGATAGATAGACACGGAAATGCATTAATATTTATTTAACAGCAGTATATAATTTGTAGAGGTTATATTATTATGAGACTATTGAAAAACCATACCATGCACCACAATTAAGATTCAAAAATCGAGATAAAACGGTGCACAGAGGTACCAAAACACGATTTATTTAAATTTCATGCGACGCTCTGAATATCAAATAGAAAATTTATATTTTTATAGTCACAAATCTAAAATACGGAAACAAGAAACATCATAAATATTAAGAGATAGGGGGAGAAAAACCCAAAGCTTAAGCATTGCAACATAATTAATAGTGAGTATTAAATCCATGACATAGACGAACAAGAAATAGTTAAAAACAAAAGTATTTATTAAGTTTGGGAAGAAGACCTCACCTAAATAATTGAAAGCAAAATAAAGAAAATATACAACTAAATTCACACAAAAAGTCATAAACTGAAATACATTTAAAATCTGTAATTCCATATTGTTAACTTAACCCAGCTGTACAGTTGAATTCCAAGTCATATCAATTTCAATAAGTGCATATATCAATACATCATGATAATATATATAATGGTAACTAACCCATTGTTGAACATATTATTTCTAGAAATATTATTGAGAATGTGGAACTATTATAAACCTCCAACAACCGCTTCAGTTGCTCAAAACAATAACATTAGAATAGTATTTAGATATTCTATTCCCAGGAA
>JAXCGZ010006393.1:30000-35000 GCA_037179515.1 Halocaridina rubra | reverse complement strand
AAAATACCCTATGAATATTTTCTCTATCATTAGACTATAACTCCTTATTTTGTTTTTACTTAACATATTCTTTTGAAAAAGAAAGAAGGGAAAAAGAAACATTTTCTCTCTTTTTTTAATTTGCTTTTATCATCTTCATGAGCTCATCATCATTATCCTCTGTTCTTTTTTCTTCTTCTCTCTCATTTGCCATTTGAAGTCTGAAAAGAACTCGATTCATTTTGGGAGTTGAAAAAAGGTAAAGATCTTTCGAGGCAGCAAATAAAACGTCCTCTTGATGAGCTCTGCCTATAAAAGGCTTAAAGAACAGTTCATCTAAAATCTGAAAACACAGCGAATAGTTTTCCGCTTTTGTTTTCCGTCCCATTATTAACAATTGACCTCAACTGAGACTGAAAGAATATTTGTATGTAGTGTGAAACTATTTTTCTGTCAATACTTTTCCATTTCATTCATTTTATTTCAACAGATTACTTATATGTTGCATATTTTTAATCAATTAGTTTCTGGGGGGGAGGAAGGTCATATTTAAATATTGAAAACTTGAACTGGTTCTGTTTTCAGTTTACTTTTCAATATTTTTCACTTTCTTATTCATAAGATTTTAAAAACTAGAGACTTGAATCAAAATTTTGAAATTGAGAAGTGAGATTGAAACTGGAAATATTTCTATGCATAGTTAAAAATCTCTTTTGTTTTCCCTCAATTTCAGTATTTTATATTTATTTTTAAATTTCTGAAGTATGCAAAGGCAATTCAAAGCTAAAAACACGAAATTAGACGGAAAAAGCAACCCTAACTAGGAGATATTTTTCAGCATTTTTTGTTTCTCATTTTGTGAAGACTGGATATTAGTATACGAGAATGGAGATGTATTCTAAAGTAATAATGCAACATATCATTCATATTTATTTATCTGTCAAAGGATATAAAAAAAAAACATGGAGTAGTACGGCTGGATCAAGAGCTAATATAGAAATATTTTGTTTCTATAGAATTTTGAAATCGTTTATTTTGAAAAAAAAAATTAAATAAAATATATATATATATATATATATATATATATATATATATATATATATATATATATATATATATATATATATATATATATATATATATATATATATATATATATATATATATATATATATATATATATATATATATATATATATAAAACATATTTCATGAATTCAGGTCACTGTTCTCTACCTGATATATTATTTATATGCCAAAATAGCCACTTACTATACACACAATAAATGTTCTAAGTAATTCAGCCATTGGGGAGTAAGCCAGTTCAACTTAGTGCCTTTCCACAGCCTGATTACACAGAATTGGTTCATTTTAGGAAGGAAATTCAATTAAAATAGCAGGAGCAAATAACTTATCACTAGTGTCCTAGAGGCTGGTGAGGGAAAGAGACTCCATGTGAATATAAGAAAAGCTGCTGAGACAAACAGTAAGCAAATTTTCATAAGTCAATGTTAACCTTTGTGAACATATACCTTACATCAGCATGAAAGATATATTTATTTGGTTACTTTTCGATAAAGAAATCCATTTTATAATTTCTGATCCTGTGAGATTCTTAAAGCATTATGATATAATTTAAGTCAGGGGTTCTTAACCTGGGTGTCCGCTCCCATGTAATTTTGTTACTCGATGATCAATTAAAAAAAAATCAAACCCCTTTTCCAATCTTTTTTTTTTTTTTAATGATGGAGGGAATATTATTGAAAATTTGTAAAATTTTCACAAGGGAGGATGGAGCGTGGAGGGATCGACCAATTACTAGAGCGGATGTTTTAGTAAAAAAAAAAAAAGTTTAAGAACCAGTGGCCTTAAATCTCTATTTCCTACTTAATCCTTCTTAGTTGTCATCGGGAACATCTTATATCAGAATCTCATTTACTTGGAAAATCTTGTTAGCTTCTCTTAGTATGGGATGAAGAGGAAAAATTCTTTTATATATTCTTAGACTTTTTTTCCTGCAGAATTTCTTATTGGAATCTGCTAAGCCTAATGTAAGAAAAAATATTAGAAAAAAAGAAGTATTTTTTCCTTTGAAAGGATTATGGAAACATCATTAATGAAGGTCTGGCTTGGAGTTACCTAAGTAATATTTCTTATTTTTTATTTTTTTATCATTCTATTCACATCATAGACTGACTGTCAGATACTGAATCTTGACGTGTACATTTTCTTCTTTCTTGTTGTCTTTATATAATTAACCACTGATATATGAAAATATCCACCTATTAATCTTGTTTTAATAAAGAATGATTTCTTTGCTAATTTGTGCACACACACGTACACACACACACTCATCCACATCCACACACAAACATACACATATCTAAATATACATATAAATAGGTATGCTTGTGTGTGTGTGATTACCTAATTGTGATTACCTAATTGTGTTTACGGGAAAGAGCCCAAAGCTCGTATCTTCCCGTCTCCTGATCGGTTCCATTTTTAGACTTAGTGATACTTATCATACCTGTCCTTAAAACTATGGATTGAAATAGCATTAACTACCTCCTCGCTTAGCGAATTCCAATTATCAACTACTCTTACACTGAAGAAGTATTTCCTTACATCCTGCAAACAAGTTTTCTTACGAAGCTTCAAACTATGACCTCTAGTTCTAGAGCCAGCCATATCGAAACATCGATCCCTATCCACTCTATCATAACCATGAAGGAATTTAAAGACTGTCACCATATCCCCCCTTACTCTTCTAGCTTCGAGTGATGGCAAGTCTAATTCCCTCAGCCTCTCATCATAATCGAGATTGCGTATTTCTGGCACCAGTTTCGTGGCATGTCTTTGAACTTTTTCAAGCTTAGCTATGTGCTTTTTCAAGTGCGGATTCCAAAAGGGGGCTGCATATTCGAGTTTTGGCCTCACATAGGTTACATAAATATTTCTGAACATTTCCTTGTCCATGTGCCTGAAGGCTACCCTTACATTTGATAAGAATGCATATGCTGCCCTTACTACGCCATTTATATGTATTTCTGGAGACAAATCTGCCAGTATGTTTACTCCTAGATCTCTCTCATTTTCTGTCTCTTGAAGTTGTACTCCAGCCACCGAGTAGTCAAGCTTGGGCCTTCTTGCACTTGTACCCATTCTCATTACCTTACATTTTGAGGTATTGAATTTCATTAGCCACTTTTCTGACCACTCATGCAGATTATTTAAATCCTCCTGAAGTTCTCTACCATTGTTCTCGTTTTTTACTTTCTTCACAATCTTTGCATTATCTGCAAACATATTCATGAATGAATTTACAGACTCTGGTAGGTCATTTACATATACAAGGAACAAAAGTGGCCCTAAAACTGAACCCTGTGGAACTCCACTACTAACTCTTCTCCATTCAGACACTGAGTGTCTTACTCTAACCCTCTGTTCCCTTCCTTCTAAGTAAGTTTTTATCCATTCCAAGACATTTCCACCTATTCTAGCCATTGATTGCAGCTTCCTAATAAGTCTCCCATGTGGAACAGTGTCAAACGCTTTCTGGAAGTCTAGGAATATGCAATCTGCCCAGCCCTCTCTTTCCTGTAAGATTTGTGTGTGTGTGTGTGTGTGTGTGTGTGTGTGTGTGTGTGTGTGTGTGTGTGTGTGTGTGTGTGTGTGTGTGTGTGTGTGTGTGTGTGTGTGTGTGTGTGTGTGTGTGTGTGTGTGTGTGTGTGTGTGTGTGTGTGTGTGTGTGTGTGTGTGTAATCTTCCGGATTTGTGTGTTTTATCTCTCTTTATAAACATATTTTTCATCCTGCACTCATAGCAATTTTTTTTTATCAAAAGTTTTAACATTTATGAATAACATAATTCGATGGCATTTTGATGATACCTTTGGAGTGACTTTTCGCATTTGGCATTCATGAAGTTCACTTCATGTAACTTTGGATTATAGTGAAAGTTGTTGACGCATGGAAGAAGATTTTTGGGAAAACCTTTGAGGAATCTATAAGCGGGAATGTTCGTTCCTTACATATGCAAAGAGGATAAGGATATTTATCTTTTCCTTGGGAAATTTGCCTTGGATGGAATGATGAAGAAATAAGACGTCTGAAAAGAAAGTGAATTGATTGTATAAAACAAAATATGATGGAAAAGAGATGAGAATTCTAGTGTGTTCAATAAATATGAATGGTCACGGTCTGAGTTTAGCAAGGGTATGCACTCTGGGTAACGATTGCATCTACCAAAACAAGTCCTTCGCAAGAAGGCAACCGTCCTAGCCCTTGGTAGAAAAGGGAGTCCGTGACGTAAACAGGAGAAGGTTAGTCAAGTTTAGTGACCCCGCATGAAAGTGGGAAAACTGAAAGCAAAGAAAGGGTGGATCATCTGCATAAAAGCAACATTTGAGCGTGGGGAGATTAGCAAAGATTAGCAGAGGAAGAGGAGTTCACCCAGAGAAGATTGAAGGAGGCTACTCAAGATTAATGACCCCGAATGAATATGGGAAAGCCGAAGAAATGATGAATCAATTATATAAAGAAAAATATGATGGAGGAGATATTAGGGGAAGCTGGTAAAGCTTAGTGACCACTAATGAAAGTGAGAAAAGCTGAGACAAAGGAAATGAGGATTTTCATTTATTTCTGCCCAAACTTCAAAGCTTGACGAGAATATCCAAAGTTAAAAACGCTTTCAAAATTCCCAGTTAAATACCTTCAATTCAAAGGTCCCTCAAAGGCCCGATTTCTTAAACAGTGTAAACCTAGGATGCCATATTGTTAGTTACCTAAACACACACAAATGGATTTCATAAACTTACCTGACGCAGTTCTATGTATGGCTAGGATCCGCACGGGATACTAGCCATACACAGAACCGCATCAGATGCGTTTATGAAATCCATTTGTGTGTGTTTAACTAACTAACAATATGTTATCCTTGGTTTACACTGTTTAAGAAATCGGGCCAAATAGAGTTGATAACTTAATCGAATATCTATTAACTTTCATTATTCAGAA
>JAXCGZ010006393.1:15000-17500 GCA_037179515.1 Halocaridina rubra | reverse complement strand
CTTTCCTCATAGGAATAAAATACCTTCAAATTCTCATTCTGTCTCTTTGGTATTAAAATGACGACCCTTGGTTTGCATTATTGACAATGGGTCTGACCTGGCAAAGACCAGTGGAAATTGTAACAGAGATACAATATGGAAAACTTTCGAACAAAGGCTTCCTTATTATTTAATTTTGGAGTCTATTAACAGTGTTACTGTCATTTGCTTTTTTTTCTATGGGGGTTTAAGAGGGAGTTTTTCTGTAGTTAATAGTCATTTTATGACTTGTGATACCCGGTTAAATATTCACATATAGAAATAAAATATGTAAATCTTTCAGAGGTATTAAAAGCATTGTTAAGATAGAGAAAAATATTAAATGCTAGGAAACACCATTCGAAATATGTGGTCAGTATATATTCCCAGAGCCATTGTATGGACTCTCTGTTTTATTAATTCATGCAGTTTATTTGAACAATGAACATAAGAATGTAACATCAATTTACTGATTAGGTTATAAATGACTGGCAAAAAAAGGAACACTATATACAAATGAGTAATAATAATAATAATAATAATAATAATAATAATAATAATAATAATAATAATAATAATAATAATAATAATAATAATAATAATAATAATAATAATAATAATAATAATAATAATAATAATAATAATAATAAAAATAATAATAATAATAATAATAATAATAATAATAATAATAATAATAATAATAATAATAATAATAATAATAATAATAATAATAATAATAATAATAATAATAATAAGCCAAACCCAAAATGATGGAAAAGGTTGGTGTGCATTCTAATTTTCCTTTTTTTCCCCCAGACAAACTTTCATGCATTTCTAATTCAATCAATTTTTTAATATGAATATATTTCCATCACACGGCAACAAGGAAGATAAACAGTGATTAAAAAAATTCATTAATAAATCATATAAAATGAAATCTTACATATCAAGAGAGCCAAAAAAAAGTGATTGACAAAACATATGAAATATGTATTAGGGAAGGGGGGGAGAGCCATACAGTGGGAATGAATTGATAATGAGATTCTTATTCCTACTAACCATCGATTCCAGAAATATTAAAATGAATGAGAATATGATCAGTGTTTCATCCTCAAAACACAGAAAGATGGCGGCATCCATTCCCAGAACAGATATTAAATTTTTATATGAGTTGGTTTCCCTTGTGCAATGGGTGGATTCTCTCCATATGAGGACTTGAGGGTTTTCTGCCTCCTATAGCTCTTTTTTCTCTTTACATATTACCCTCCAACAACTTTCTCTTTTGGCATCGGTTGGGTTCAGTGGAATCAAGAAGTTAAGATTCCTCTGTTATCTTCTTTCTTTCTTTTCTTTTTTAATTGGGTGGGTTTTATCCAAATGAGGAGATGAACGTCCTCTTCCTCCCATAGTTCATTCTCTCTTCTCTCACATACTCTGCAAGTCCCTCCGTCTCTTGGAATTGGGTGAAGGTATCGAAACCAGGAGCTGCGTCCTCTGGCCTATGTTCATTACCTCTACTCCTGAGGCGGGTTTTAATGTGTATGCTTTGGCTTGGCCAACCCGACATACGAGGTGTAATGGGGTTATTATATATATATATATATATATATATATATATATATATATATATATATATATATATATATATAGCTGTATATATATATATATATATATATATATATATATATATATATATATATATATATATATATATATATATATATATATATATATATATATATATATATATATATATATATAGATGTATATATATATATATATATATATATATATATATATATATATATATATATATATATATATATATATATATATATATATATATATATATATATATATATATATATATATATATATATATATATATATATATATATATATATAGATGATAAATAGATAACTAGAGAGAGAGATGGATGAATAAATGGATGGATAGATGGATGGATAGCTTACCCTTGATGTAAAGAGCCAAGAAATAGAAACGGAAAGTAAAAAGAGAAATTTATATTAAATGTAATTATAAAAGAAAATGTCAGTGTACAGGTAAATGAAATGTAAATGTAATAGTAAAGATAAATTGAATTTAATGTAAATATAAAATAAATACAATAGTAAAGTATAATCAACAGAAAATTTTAGAATGAAAGCAAAAGTGAAAATAAATGTAAAAGTAAAAAGAAAAGTATATATATATATATATAATTGGCGTTAGCAATTTATTGGAAAGTCTGAAGTGAAGTGGAATTGCATTCCAATATTTCCAAAGCAAAAATAAATTGTTTTAAAAGGCGAACTCATCGCGTCTCACTCTCTTTCCTCCACTTTATTTATTCAATTATATTTTGTTAGTCAAAAAATAAAAATACGAAAAGATAATGTGAGATATATTTTTAAACTTATCTATTCAGAAATCTGGTTTCGTTTTTAGTACAAAAAATTAAATATAAAAAGATTAAATGAT
>JAXCGZ010006393.1:0-5000 GCA_037179515.1 Halocaridina rubra | reverse complement strand
TAGTGTAGGCTTTGGCTTAGTTTAGAATTCGAATCCAATTCCATATATTAATGCTCTCCCTTGTTTCTAGCTTGAGACCGGCACTGAGTTGGGCTGGATTGTTCTCCCAGTGGAAAGAGTTACGTCTACTGAGGGAACCACGAACCCAAAATTAATTAAAAGATTGATGATGTAGAAAGGGAGGTTAGTCTTATAAGGAAGGAAGTGGCTTCCATGTAGTCTAGTAACTTTTAAATGGAATTTCTTGACACCTGAAATTTAGAAAATGCGAGAACTTATAAAATCACACCAAAATGAATACAAATATAAACGATAAAGAAAAGAAAGAGACACTTAAAAGAAAATATCTTTAATGTGATAAGGTTTAAATAACATTTCATGACACTTAAAACTGGAAAAATCCGAATACTGAGAAAACCGCTCGCTATAATTGATGCAAATCTCTTATCTCGTCCTCCAAATGTCATTTCAGGGCGTAAAGAAGCAACTCTCATCTGCATTAAAAAAAAAAGATTCACTTATGTTTTTTTTAAAGTAAGAGCAAAATAAGGAAAAAAAATATTTCGAAATTCTTGACTTCGCATTCCATTTTTTGTCCCTTGTTGAGTAATGTTGACATAATTTAATTGAAGCCAGAAAGTCATGCATGAGCAATGAGGATTTGCTGAGTGAAATTTTCGGACAGATTAATTTCAGGTTTTATTGTCACTTATTTAATATAATTCCGTTGAAGTTCTGATTCAACTCCTCTTGCAGAGGAATAATAATCCTAGAAATGTAATATAAAAGGAGGAAAAAACTATATAAGGAACGTTTGAAAACATTTTTCTCCCTCTCTTCGAAATTAATCCCAACAATATCTATAAGATGAGTGAACAAAGTTTCAAGTAACCCTTTTTTATGTAAGAGCCCCCCCCCCCATAACAAAGAAAGTAGAAAAGAATAAAAAATAGCAAGAAAATAGAATTATTTCTTTAATTCTAGCCCATATATTAAATGAATATTTTATTGTGCAGGCCAGTCAACAATGACAATACGTACAATATATGAACAGCTATTTTTCAATTCAAGGTGTTTCACGTAATTTTTGCTACATACTGACAGAAATTCGAGAAAAATAAGGCCTAATTGTAACTCTTCTGAACATTTCAACGACTTCAATGAAATGAAATCGTACCATATGACAATAAATAATATTTATTAATTGAAACTAAAGAGAAGACTTTATTATATGTTCAAAAATTATGCGTCTTCTCATTGTATCATAGTGTTTCCCTGCTAGTTAATATTGACTATTAAATTTCGTGTGATAAAAATAGGTGCTCACTGACACGTTAACTATAAATAAATAATATATAATATATATATATATATATATATATATATATATATATATATATATATATATATATATATATATATATATATATATATATATATTTTTTTTTTACGATCTACCGACCCATCACCATGTACAAGTATTAACATGTTATGCATGAGAGACCACGTGATTGCCTCGTGCTAGAGATGAAGATATTATGCGAAGCTAAAAAGAATGCTAATGCAGCCCCTGGGTCTAGAAGACAGTTCAGCTGGCTGCCGGTCCTAAACCTGGATATAAGGAGAGAATTAGCGTCAGGAAGGGCATCCCGCTATAAGCCCCTGAGTAATGTTAAATAATAGATAGTACCTGCAGCTTTGCCCCTAAGAGAAACTACTGAATAATGAACAAGATACTCCTTTGTATTTTTAGACGAATATCGCTTCAGTACTTTGGAAGATACAGATAAAGGAGTCTGCCATTTACTAGCTCAACACACCTCATCAGACATAACGAGTACACAAAATTTTCCCAGAGGAAGATGGCTTTATTTTCCGATGTTCTCTTCATTCTCATAGTAAGCAAAAAGTTGCTCCCATTCCTAAATCTCATTTGCATACCGAGAAGAGATAAAAAGTAGGTGAGTTTTGAATGCCATATAACGAGGATCATTAGAAACTCCCTTGTTCTTCACTCTACTAACAGAGAGAGAGAGAGAGAGAGAGAGAGAGAGAGAGAGAGAGAGAGAGAGAGAGAGAGAGAGAGAGAGAGAGAGAGAGAGGAGATACTGTTACTTTCTGTTACAGATAAAGAGGAGAATGTAACGTTCATGAAGCTTGACAGGAAATTCATCATTTTTATTTCCAATAATTTCATACATTTTCGATATCATGTCATATCATATCATATCATATATCATAGAATATATCATATCATATCATATCATGTTATATCATTCATTATCAATATCATATCCTATAATATCATATATCATATAATATCACATATCACATCACATCATATATCATATCATTTACATTTTAGATTCATATGATATATCATAACATATCATACATTTTCAATATCATGTCATCACATCATTATCCATCATATCTATCATACAACTATTAAATAATTATACTTGATGTTATATATGAACATTTAAAGTATTTTCAAATATTATATTTAATGATGATAAAAAAATTAGAAATAAATTCTGATAATGTCAATATGTTTAGATAAATGTGTATAACAATATTCAGGATAATAACACATAAAACAGAGTTGCATCTCTGTATATGTCGAAATGAATTAAGTTGCGAATGTCATAAATAGAGAAAAATTTAAAGAGAAAAGGAAAAAATACCCAATAATAGGAAGAAGAGAGAAGAAGAGAGTATACTCTGAAGAGGAAATGGAGCGAGAGACAGATAAATGGGTGCATAGGAAAGGCCAATGAAATAGACAACTAACATATGACCCAAAGAACACAGGAGGTAGGAGGGTTATTTGTAACACTCTCTCTCTCTCTCTCTCTCTCTCTCTCTCTCTCTCTCTCTCTCTCTCTCACACACACACACACACACACACACACACACACCCACACACATACACATACACACACACAAACGTACGCACACACATATTAGAAAATAATTGGCCCATTACCCTGCAAGGGAAGGTTTTGCCCTGGGTCTTACATCACCTGTAATGTTAGAATTCTTCTCGAGGCATTTTGGATATTATCCTCTCTATACACTTCATGCAAATGGGTAAATAAACACCTAAATTTATATATATATATATATATATATATATATATATATATATATATATATATATATATATATATATATATATATATATATATATATATATATAAGCATATATATATATATATATATATATATATATATATATATATATATATATATATATATATATATATATATATATATATATATATATATATATATATATATATATATATATATATATATATATATATATATGAAGCATATATATATATATATATATATATATATATATATATATATATATATATATATATATATATATATATATATATATATATATATATATATATATATATATATGACACATCCTAGTATGCCTTAGTAGTCACCGTGGCTCATGCGGTAACGTCCGCGACTCTGAGGCGTCAGGTCGAGGGTTCGCGCCCCATCACGGTCTGAGGTCAGCAAGGGCATGCACTCAGGGTAACGATTACATCTGCCAAAACAAGTCCTTCGCAAGAAGGCAAACGTCCTATCCCTTGGTAGAAAAGGGAGTCCGTGACGTAAAACCGGAACAACCGGAACATCCTATTATACCTTATTTTCCTAATGTCACATAGGATCTTATTTTCACAGAGTGTTGCACAATATAAAAAGGTGAATCATTTTGGAATGTACTGGAGGTCTCTCTCTGTGATATATGAATCCTATTTTCAGGATTAGGAGAGATTTACGACCATGATTTTCTGACTTCGTATATTTTATGTGAGATGGGCTCATTTCTGGTAATACATTAAATGTGTGTGTTTGTGATTACCTAATTGTGATTACCTAATTGTGTTTACGGGAAAGAGCCCAAAGCTCGTATCTTCCCGTCTCCTGATCGGTTCCATTTTATACTTAGTCGTACTTATCGTACCTGTCCTTAAAACTATGGATTGAGATAGCATTAACTACCTCCTCGCTTAGCGAATTCCAATTATCAACTACCCTATGTATGTATGTACGTGTATGTATGTGTACGTATGTACGTGTGTTGGTAATGCAAAACGTAAATATATATATATATATATATATATATATATATATATATATATATATATATATATATATATATATATATATATATATATATATATATATATATATATATATATAGGCAGTAAATTTTCTTGTATAAATATTTTGTTGAATATGACCGCTGTTTTTGCATTTGCAATTTTCTTGTATAACTTTCTCAAAATTCTTACAAGAACTTTTTCATTATTGTTCAGACTATATAAAATGTTGGAAAATTTAATAGAATTCATAGCGCTTCATACAGCTTCGTACATTATCAAATGATTATCTAGTTGGTAGTGGATGGAGGTTATATATGATATCTAACTTCACCTTTAGTTTATATTCACCAGAAAGATTCAGTATATATATATATATATATATATATATATATATATATATATATATATATATATATATATATATATATATATATATATATATATATATATATATATATATATATATATATATATATATATATATATATATATATATATATATATATATATATATATATATATATATATATACATACATATATATATATATATATATATATATATATATATATATATATATATATATATATATATATATATATATATATATATATATATATATATAGTTAGGCAGTTATGTGAGAAATATTTAGCAAAGGGTAAGGATGTGTATATTGCATTTTTGGATCTGGAGAAAGCATATGATAGAGTTAATAGAGAGGCTATGTGGAATGTTTTGAGATTATATGGAATAAATGGTAAATTGTTGCATACAGTGAAGAGTTTGTATGAGGGTAGTAGAGCTTGCGTTAGGGTAGGAAATGAAGTGAGTGAGTGGTTTCCAGTGAGTGTGGGACTGAG
>JAXCGZ010006392.1:25000-44200 GCA_037179515.1 Halocaridina rubra | reverse complement strand
ATAATAATAATAATAATAATAATAATAATAATAATAATAATAATAATAATAATAATAATAATAATAATAATAATAATAATAATAATAATAATAAACACATTGACATATGTGAAAACATGAATTATATTTTATCCCTGCCCGGGACTTGAACCTAAGACATAATTACCTTGTCAAGGTACTACCAACTACAAGACTGAAGGTCTAAAGAAGCAAACCTTACAGCAAACTGCTATACTAGAAATGAACGCATTCTTTCTGAATGGCTTTTTGTTCATATTACAGCTTTTAACCTCACTCGTGATTTCGTTTTCGCATTTAATTCAAATCCCACGCTATTTAGGTATCAATAAAAATCAAATAAACACATTAGCATATGTGAAAACATAAATCATATTTTACCCCTGACCGGGACTCGAACCTAAGGCACATAATTATCGTGCCAAGGCGATACCGACTACACCACTGAAGGTCCAAAGAAAAAACAAACCTTACAGCTAACTGCTATACTAGGAATGACCGCATTCTATCTGATGCCTTTTTGTTCATATTACAGCTTATTCTAACTTCACTCGTGGTTTCGTTTTTGCATTTAATTCAAATCCCATGCTAGTTAGGTATCAATAATAATTATATAAACGCATTAACATATGTGAAAACATGAATTATATTTTACTCCTGACCGGGACTGCATTCATAGTGTAGTTGATAGTGGCTTGGTACGGTAATTATGTGTCTTAGGTTCGAATTCCGGTCAGGGGTAAAATATGGTTCATGTGTTCACATATGTTAAAGTGTTTATTGGATTATTATTGATACCTAAATGGCATGGGATTTGAATTAAATTCGAAAACGAAACCAAGAGTGAGGTTAGAAGAAGCTGTAATATGAACAAAATTAGCATAGCAGTTAACCTGTAAGGTTTGCTTCTTCTTTAGACCTTCAGTGGTGTAGTTGGTAACATCTTGGCACGGTAATTATAATTATGTGCCTTAGGTTCGAGTCTCGGTCAGGGGTAAACAATGATATATATATATATATATATATATATATATATATATATATATATATATATATATATATATATATATATATATATATATATATATATATATATATATATATATCCTAAACCGCACAACACGGGATTTGTTTTCGAAAAAATTACATGATAAATTAGAATAAACTGAAGCAAACAAAGCAACGGTGTCGTCATATTCAAAAATATTTATTCATATACTGCTTTTGAGCATCTGAAGTGAAGCTGTACGACAAAGAAACTGGTTTTCGTTATCAATCGATCTTTGTAAAGGAAGTGAGCGCGTGCTAAATACGTCTTCATCCTCATACAGAACTCTGTCTTCTTTAAGGTACGTTTTGCTCAGTGCGATTATCGCTCAACGATGATCGTTCATGGCTCAACGATGATCGTCAAACGATTGTTTAGAGAACTAATTCTTTGTTTTTGAATGGGTCTGTTTTGCTTCGTGCGACTGCCGCGGCAGTCACTCGAAGCAAAACAGACCCATTCAAAAACAAAGAATTAGCGCTCTAGACAATCGTTTGACGATCATCGTTAAGCCATGAACGATCATCAATGAGCGATAATCGCACCGAGCAAAACGTACCTGAAAGCTGATATTCTCGCTCGAAGCAAAACAGCCCCATTAAAAAACAAAGAATTAGCGCTCTAGACAATCGTTTGACGATCATCGTTGAGCCATGAACGATCATCGATGAGCGATAATCGCACCGAGCAAAACGTACCTTAAAGCTGATATTCTTTATCACATTAAAGTGTACGCTTTGTAAACAAAAGGTTTAAGCTTTAATATATGTGTATAATTTACATCTGATTATTAAGAGATAATAAAAATAACAATGAAAACTTCAAACTTATGTTAAGTCATATCCATATTTTCAGGCCGTCATAACTATAAAGAGAATCCGAACAGTGTCAGAATCTTAGTTAGGTCTAAAATTATTACGTATCCAATATCCGAGGCTTTCTTAAAAAGGAGTCTTAATGCCAGTATAAGTAATCTGTATTCCAAGATCCACTTAGAAATACATGTGTAAGCTGTACACCAAATAAATATTTTTTTTTTTCATTAAATCCAGTTCATCCCAGTGAAGAAGATATTACAAGTTTCATAAATCCGTTACTTACTATTCCCTGTAACCTCATAATGAATATGCACTTATATTTAAACACACACATTTACACAAACGCACACACACACATAAGATACTGATCTGCTACCAAAGTGTCTAATATGGTAGGAATAGATCATTAAAGATAACGGGAACATGTAGAAAGTCCCTCATTTTGAGACGCCAGCAGTAATATACTAGAATATATAAACAGCCAATGGAATACAAGCAAAAAGTAGAACAATGTCGTCAATCGAAGTAAAAAACGGATTTACCGTTGGGAAAAAATACTAGTGGGAGTAATTAGATAATTCCCCACGCATCGATCCTTAGGGGAAATAAAATCAATAAATGACATAATTTGTGAATAAGCTGGGATTTTACCATTTGGAAAAAAAAAGAGAAAATAGAAAGATAGCAACAAAAAAATGCAAATAAGTAGGAAAATAAATTATATATCTATGCACACACACACACACACGCACACACACACACACACTCACACACACACACACACACACACACACACACACACACACACACACACACACACACACACACCATGTGCCTTCAGGCACATGGGCAAGGAAATGTTCAGAAATATTTATGTAACCTATGTGAGGCTCAAACTCGAATATGCAGCCCCCTTTTGGAATCCGCACTTGAAAAAGCACATAGCTAAGCTTGAAAAAGTTCAAAGACATGCCACGAAACTGGTGCCAGAAATACGCAATCTCAGTTATGATGAGAGGCTGAGGGAATTAGACTTACCATCACTCGAAGCTAGAAGAGTGAGGGGGGATATGGTGACAGTCTATAAATTCCTTCATGGTTATGATAGAGTGGATAGGGATCGATATTTTGATATGGCTGACTCTTGAACTAGAGGTCATAGTTTGAAGCTTGGTAAGAAAACTTCTTTGCAGGATGTAAGGAAATACTTTTTCAGTGTAAGAGTAGTTGATAATTGGAATTGGCTAAGCGAGGAGGTAGTTAATGCTATCTCAATCCATAGTTTTAAGGACAGGTATGATAAGTATCACTAAGTATAAAATGGAAGCGATGAGGAGACGGGAAGATACGAGCTTTGGGCTCTTTCCCGTAAACATAATTAGTTAATCACAATTAGGTAATCACACATAGTTTTAAAGACAGGTATGATAAGTATCACTAAGTAGAAAATGGAACCAATCAGGATACGGGAAGATACGAGCTTTGGTCTCTTTCCCGTAAACTCAATTAGGTAATCACACACACACACACACACACACACACACACACACACACACACACACACACATACATACATATATATATATATATATATATATATATATATATATATATATATATATATATATATATATATATATATATATATATGTATATATGAAGTAAGGTCACCTACTAAGGAACAATGGAACGACAGAGCGTTGAAATCTTATTTAGCCTGAGGATGGACTATAATACAATCTGAAAGATTTCAGCTCTTTGTCATTTCATTTTTCCTTTGTAACTGACATCAATTTATCAGTGTGTCACGTGTTAAATTTATCGTGAAATTTAGACACACACATAAACACTTGAAAAAAAGGCATATAAATAAGTTGTAAAGAACAAAACAAAAAAGACATACTACGGAACTGGTGCCAGAATACGCAGTCTCTGTTATGATGAGAGACAGAGGGAATTGGACTTATCATCACTCGAAGGTAAAAGAATGAAGGGAATATGGTGACGATATTTAAATTTCTTCATGGTTTTGAAATAATGGATAGGGATCGATATTTTGATATGGCTGGCACTAGAACTAGAGGTCATAGTTTGAAGGTTCGAAACAAAACTTCTCTGCGGGATAAAAGGAAGTACCTTTTTAGTGTAATAGTTGATGACTGAAATTCTCGAACCGAGAAGGTACTTAATGGTACCTGCATTCACAGTTTTAAGGGCAAATATGATAAGTATCATTGAGTATGAATATAGCAACCGACCACGAGACGGGAAGTTTCAAGCATATGGTTCTTTCCTGTAAGCACAACTAGATATTGACAAATAGGTAATTTACACACATACATACATACATACATACATACATACATACATACATACATACATGTATATATATATATATATATATATATATATATATATATATATATATATATATATATATATATATATATATATATATATATATATATATATATATATATATATCCACACTGTACACATACGCACACGCACACATACACACACACACACACAAACACACACACACACATATATATATATATATATATATATATATATATATATATATATATATATATATATATATATATATATATATATATATATATATATATATATATATATATATATATATATATATATATATATATATATATATATATATATATATATATATATATATATATATACATATATATATATATATATATATATATATATATATATATATATATATATATATATATATATATATATATATATACATATATATATATATATATATATATATATATATATATATATATATATATATATATATATATATATATATATATATATATGGCGGTGGCGGGCACAGCATCAAAGAATAGCCCCAACGTATTCCCTGCATGTCGTAAGAGGCGACTAAAAGTGGACGGAGCAAGGGGACTGCGAATCCCCCCCCCTTGTATTAACCTCCAGCGAGACGTCAAAGAAGAAGGGGAGTAAAGGGGAGAATAACTTCTCCCCAAACTCTAGTTTTGGGGTGTCTAAATGTGCGTGGTTGTTGTACGATAGAGAGCAAAAGATGTGAGATTGGAAAGAGCAAAAGATGTGAGATTGGATAAATGTTTGGTGGGAAGAGGATGGATGTATTAGCATTGTGTGAGACGAAGAAAAAAGGAAAAGGAGAAGTGGTATTTGGTATTTGGGGTTGAAAGGGGGAGAGCGAGAAAAGTTGTGGCATTATTGCTGAGTGAATGGATGGTAAATAAGGTAGTGGAATGGAGAAAAGTGTCATCTAGGCTGATGTGGGTGAGGGATAGGATAGGTAGGGAATGTTAGGCTTTTGGTATCGCTTATGGGCCAGGATTTAAGAGAAGTGATGAAGAGCGGGATGAATTCTGGAATTAGTTAACTAGGTGTGTGGATGGTCTGAGTAGAAGGAACTATGTAGTTGTGTTGGGTGACTTGAATGCCAGAGTGGGTGATGGAGAGGTAGAAGGTGTTGTAGGAAAGTATGAGGTACCAGGTGGGAATGAGAGTGGCGAGAGACTGTTAGATATGTGTGTGGAGCAAGAGTTGGTGATAGGTAATAGTTTTATCAGTAAGAGGTTAATAAATAAGTATACATGGATGAGAGTGGCAAATGGAAGAGTGAAAGAAAGAGCATTGATGGATTACGTGTTGGTAGCAAAGAGCATGATTGGTAGAGTGAAAGATGTGCATACATTTAGGGGTGTGGCTGCTGGGATGTCTGATCATTTTTTGGTTGAAGCAAAAGTGGAAGTAGCAAAAGAGTGGGGAAATAGAGTGGGGGGATGTAGAAGGGATAAGGTGAAGATGGAAGAGTTGAAAGAGCCAGAGAAGAGACAGGAATATCAGGACAGGTTGAAAGTGGCATATGACATGGTGAAAGAAAGAGTAGTTGGGGAATTAGAGGAGGAATGGGGGTTGATGAAAGAATGTGTTGTGGGACATGCAAGTGATGTGTGTGGAAAGAGGTTTGTTGGAGGTGGCATGAAGAGGGGCAGCGAGTGGTGGAATGAAGGGGTGAAAATGAAGGTGGATGAGAAAAAGAGGGCTTTTGAGGAATGACTGCAGTGTAACAGTAGGGAGAAGTATGAAAGATTTAGGGAAAAAGATGTGGAATCCAAGCGGAAGGTAGAGGAAGAGAAGAGGTTGGCAAATGTTAGGTGGGGACAGAATTTTAGTTGGTCATATGAGGAGAATAAAAAGAAGTTTTGGAAAGAAGTGAAGAGAGTAAGGAAGGGTGGATCGAGAATGGAAGAGACAGTGAAAGATGTGAATGGACAGATGATAAGAGGGAACAATGCAAGGGAAAGATGGGCAGAATATTTTGAGTGTTTGATGAATGTCGAGGAATATAGAGAGGCAGCAATAGTGGCAGTGGGGGGGTGTTCAAGTGCCAGTAATGGGAGATGAAAATGAGAGTGATATTACAAGAGAGGAGGTGAAAAGGGCATTGTATGATGCAAAAGCAGGTAAAGCACCTGGAATGGATGGTGTGAGAGCAGAGATGTTGAAAGAAGGGGGCTTGACTCCATTGGAATGGTTAGTGAGAGTGTTTAATGTATGTTTTATGTTGTCAATGGTGCCATGGAATGCTTGTATAGTGCCCCTATACAAAGGTAACGGAGATAAGTATGAATGCAGTAATTTTAGGGATATAAATTTGTTGAGTGTGGTAGGAAAAGTGTATGGTAGGATACTGATTAATAGGATTAGGGATAAAACAGAAAATATGATCGCAGAAATGCAGAGTGGTTTTAGGAGAGGTAAAGGTTGTATAGATCAGATTTTTATAGTTAGGCAGTTATGACAGAAATATTGAGCCAAAGGTAGGGATGTGTATTTAGCATTTTAGGATCTGGAGAAAGTGTATGATAGAGTTCATTAAGAAGCAATGTGGAATGTTTTGAGGTTATATGGATATGATGGTAAACTGTTGCATGCAGTGAAGAGTTTGTATGAGGGCAGTGGAGCTTGTGTTAGGGTAGGAAATGAAGTGAGTGAGTGGTTTCCTGTGAGTGTGAGACTGAGACAGGGATGTGTGATGTCACCATGGCTGTTCAGTTTGTATATTGATGGAGTCGTAAGAGAGGTGAATGAGCGAGTGCGTGGTCGAAGTTTGAGAATGGTAGCTGGGGATGATAACGTGTGGGGGCTGAATCAGTTGCTGTTTTCAGATGATACTGTGGTGGTGGCAGATTCAGAGGAGAAGCTGTGTCAGTTAGTATTAGAATTTGGAATGGTGTGTGAGAGAAGGAAGTTGCGAGTGCATGTGGGAAAGAGTAAGGTTATGAGATGTACAAGAAATGAGGATGGTGCTAGATTGAATGTTATGTTGAATGGAGAGACACTTGAGAAAGTTAATCAGTTTAAGTATTTAGGCTCGGTTATAGCTGCAAATGGTGATCTCCGATCACCAGTACGGCTTCTGCAAGGCAAGATCCACTGGTGATCTCCTGTCCTATCTTACTCATGTATGGTCATCTTCTCTGAGGAATTATGGGGAATCCTTTGTCGTCGTCCTTGATATCTCTAAGGCTTTTGACAGAGTCTGGCACAAGGCTCTGTTGGCCAAACTCCCTGCCTATGGCTTTACCCCTTCTTTCTGTTCTCTGATTTCCAGTTTTCTTACTGACCGTTCTATATCTGTAGTTGTTGATGGCGCGACATCTAGCCCTTTCTCTGTGTCCAGTGGTGTTCCACAGGGCTCTGTTCTTTCACCTACTCTCTTCCTTCTCTTCATCAATGATCTTCTACAATCCCCATCTTCCTCTCCTCTTCATGCCTTTGCCGATGATTCTACCCTTCACTTTTCCTCTGCCTTTTCTTCTCAACCTTCATCTGTTACTCGTAATCAATCTCGTATCACTCTTTCTTCTACTCTTAACTTTGATTTGCAGAGAGTATCTGAATGGGGCACTCAAAATTTAGTTAAATTCAATGCCTCCAAGACACAGTTTCTGGCTATCTCTTTATCTTCTTCTCCTCCTGATAACCCTATTGTCTTCGAAACTAATGAAATTTACCCTCTTAACTCTATCAATATATTAGGAATCCATATAGCCTCTAACTTGTCTTGGAGGAATCACATAATCCATATTTCTAAATCTTCATCCAAATAATTGGGGGTTTTGGTTCGTTTTCGTTATTGCTTTTCCTCACTGCAGTTACTTAAAATTTACAAAGGTCTTATCCGCCCCTGCTTAGAATACTGCTCACACATCTGGGGTGCTTCTTCTTTTACTTATCTTCTTGATAGGGTTGAATCTAAGGCAGTCAGACTCATTAATGATCCTTCTCTTACTTCTAACCTGGATTCTCTCTCTCTTCGCCGTAAGGTATCTTCCCTTTCGCTCTTCTATCGCTACTACTTCCATCGCTGCTCTGATGAGTTGGCGAGTTGCATCCCTCCTCCACTGCCGAGGCTGCGTAACACTCGCCAAGCGGTCTCATCTCACAGGTACTGTGTCGAGATTTGTAGCTCGCGGATTGGTCGGTGCAGCGACTGCTTCTTCCCATCTACCTCCAGACTCTGGAACTCTCTTCCTCCTTCTGTCTTTCCTAGTTCTTATGACCTTTCATCCTTCAAAAAGCAGATCTATCGTCATCTCAAAGCCTAGTCCTCCATATCTCTGGGTCCTATTTACTTTGACTGTTTTTTCTGTCTGTCGTTTTCCTTTGTGTGACATTACCTCATCTCTGCCTTGCCCTTAACCTTTTTCTTTTCCTTCGTCTTGGTATTTTCTCGTGCCCGGGCCTTTGTTGATGAGGGCAGTTTCTGCCTGTCCCGGTGTCACACTCTTAAAAAAAAAAAAAAAAGATGTGTGTCACAGATTGAATGAAGGATGTAAAGTGTTGGGTGCGTTGAAAGGAGTGATGAAGAATAGAGGGTTGGAAATGAATGTTAAGTAAGTTTTGTGTGAGAAAGTGGTTGTGCCAACTGTGATGTATAGATCAGAGTTATGGGGTATGAAAGTAAGTGAGAGACGGAAACTAAATGTGTTTGAGATGAAATGCCTGAGGAGTATGATTTGTGTATTTCGGTTGGATAGGGTTAGGAATGAAGTGGTGAGAGCAAGAACGGGTGTGGAAAGAATTTTCAGCCAGAGTAGATACGAATGTTCTGAGATGGTTTGGCCATCTGGAAAGTATGGATGATGAAAGACTGCTGAAAAAGGTGATGAATGCGAGAGATGATGGGAGAAATGCTAGGGGGAGGCCTAGGTTTGGGTGGATGGATGGAGTAAGGAGAGCCCTGAATGATAGCAGGATGGATGTGAGGAAAGCAAGTGAGCGTGCTAGGAATAGGAATGAGTGGCGAGCGATTGTGACGCAGCTCTGATGGGCATCTGCTGTTACCATGGTGCTGCATCTTACAGAGGTAGGCCTGTGGTAGGGGCGGTAGGGGAGTTGGCATTTATGAAGCGACACAGGTTGTGGAAGAGCCGGGAGGATGGGCTGTGGCACTCCAGCAGTGCCATCTGAACGGTCCATAGCTCCCTCATCATTGCCCATAGAGCAAAGTAATCCCCTTATTGTTTCTTTTTTTTTATGTCGGCTCCCCCCCCCCAATTAAAGGGGAAGACAGCCAAGAGAGATAGATAGACGTAAGGAAATTGAAAGAAATTTTGAGATCCTTAGTACATTGTGCTTTCAAGTGTATTACTTATCTTCAGAGGAATTTGATTTGTACGAACGAATGACGTGATATATATACATACAGAAAAAAGGAGAAAAAAAGGATATCAGTAACACATCAAAGGAAGTCATGTCATAGACCAAACCACCGTATGTTTTATTAGTTTGGTGAAGTTGTGAAGACCAAGTAAACTAGATACGGTCAGTGGTAGTAGGAAACAGGAACCTATTAATTTGCTAAAAATAATAGTACAGTGAACAAAACACACTAAAATTAATAATAATAATAATAATAATAATAATAATAATAATAATAATAATAATAATAATAATAATAATAATAATAATAATAATAATAATAATAATAATAATAATAATTATAATAAATATGTGCTACTAATAGTAATAATATTAATAACATTAGTAATGATTGTAGTAATGATAATAATAATGATGATAATAATAATAAATATTATAATTATAATAGAAATAATACTAACCAACAATAACAATAACAGCAATACAACTATAAGGACAAAAATAATGATATAAAAATAATCACGAAAAAAACAGAAAATAATAATAATAATAATAATAATAATAATAATAATAATAATAATAATAATAATAATAATAATAATAATAATAATAATAATAATAATAATAATAATAATAATAGAAATACTAACAATTATATTATTATAAAGCTAGTAATATAGTAATTATGAAATTATAATAATTATTACTATAATAAATTTTTAGTAATAATAAAAGAAAAGAAAATGCTTAATATTTTTTTCTTTTTTAAGTAAGAATAAATCAATCATAGATAAGAGAATATAATGTTTTTCCAAAATTACTTTTTTCTCCCCCTGAGGGAGGGGTGTAAGAATAATTCCTCCGTGTTCCCCTGCGTGTCGTAAAAGCCGACTAAATGGGGAGGAGCGAGGGAACTAGGAATCCCTTCCTCTGTATTTGCTTCCACAAAAGGTTAAGGTATTTTCTTTGACTTAGTCACCCCCTAAAATGGAGGAATATGGCTTTGGTATATGGATGGATGAACTCTTTTCTAACTTGAATAAAGCATACTTGATAATATGGGAGCAGTTACAAATAAACCATGACTTAAGTTAATATTTCGGTGCTCGGTTAAGTTAATTATTGCAGATTCCAAGATGTTTCTAGTAATAATATCTTTACTTCTTACTAAGATGGAAACATTGTTCCAGTCAATATGGTGACTGCAGTCAGCATAAAGCTTGAACAAAGCACTGGAAGACTGACAACTTCGATTTATGTTGATTGACACGAAATTCTAATGATTTACTAGTCTGGCCAACATAATACTTATCACAGTCTTTACATTGAATCTTATATATAATATAAGAAGTGGAAACAGGACTATTTTTAATCAGCATATTGCAAAAAGTATTTTCTTATTTGAAAACTAAACGGACATTTAATGTTTCTAAAATCTTGACTAAGCTTTGACATACCTGAAAAATAGGGAATACCTAGGGTATTATTAAAATGCAAAACAACATTACTGTCGGGGAGGGATGGTCTATGAAATATGCATTTTGAAGCACTGAAACCGATATTTAAGAACCAATTGGGATAACAAAGATTTTTTTTCCAGTATCAAAGATTGTATCAATCTCATCATCAAGGAATTCTGGGCATACAATAAGGAAAGCCCGGAGAAACATTGATGAAAAGATAGATTTCTTTATTTTGAGATCATAACCAGAATAAAAATGCACATAAGATAGATTATTTTTGGGTTTTCTAAAAATATCAAACTACAATGAAAAAGGGTGTCTGTAACAAAATGTCTAAGAATGACAAGCTATTATTATTTTATTTTTCTAAAGTGAATTTAACTGGGGGAAAAAATTATCAAACTTATTCAAAAACTCATGAAGGTTAATATCAGTACGGGAAAAACATAGTAATCATCAACATAACGAAACCAATGAAAATAATTATTTCTGGGGACAATAGTTTGAGGGTACTGTCTTACAAAGAATTCCATATAAAGATTGGAAGGAAGAGGAGATAAGGGGTTGCCCATAGCCATACCGACTTCTTGTTAGTAATATTTATCGCCAAAAACAAACTTGCCATCTGCAACGCAAAGGTGAATGAGTTTTATAAAAACATTTTAGGCAATTGAATAGAATGACTATCTAGTTCACAACTAAAATAATCTAATAAGTTATTTATGGGTATTTTAGTAAAGAGAGAGAAAACGTCAAAACTGTTCATGTGCATATCTGGAGTGATAACAAGATTCTAAAATTTTTCAATCAGGTCATAGGAATTATATATATGAGAGGAAGCAATTTTTCCCTACAAAGGGGACAATAAACGAACTAAAAGCTTAGAGAACTTATAAGAGAACTTATAAGATACCGAACCAGCAGAACTTATAATTGGTTGCATGGGTAATCAGGCCAGTGAGTTCTTACTAATCCATAAATATATGGGAGTCTAGGGGAATGAACATATACTTGATCAATTAAGGTGCTTTTAAATTACTGTTGAAATGATTTATAACATCATCCAATGGATTCTTTTTAATTGCAAATATTCGCTTGTATCAGCTAGTAAATTATTCATTTTGTTTAAATAATTTTCTGTAACTAAAATCACAAAAGAGTTTGCTTTGTCAGCCTTGGTAATAATTACATCAGTCACGTTTTAACTGTTCAGGTGCTTTTTGGAATCTAATTAGTGTTCTCTGTGACAAGAAGGTGCCACTGAGATTGAAGGGAAAGTTTCATAGGACCGTTTTAAGACCAGCTATGTTATATGGAACAGAAATAGCAAGTATGATGAAGACAGAGGAGAAGGGGATGGATGTGGCAGAGATGAGAATGTTGAGGTGGATGTCTGGACTAACAAGGAAGGATAGAACTAGGAATGAGTATATAAGAGGATCGACAAAGGCAGTTGAATTATCAAAGAAAATACAGGAGGGAAGGTATAGATGGTATGGACACCTTATACGTCGGGACGAACATCATGTTGGAAGACATACGATGGAGATGGAAGTTCGGGGTAGAAGGAGGAGAGGAAGACCAAGAAAAAGATGGCGTGATTGTATAGGGGAAGACTTGCAATGGAAGGGTATTGATGAAAATGAAGCACAGAACAGAAATAGATGGCGACGACTCATTAACAACGACGACCCCATATAAAAATGGGTTAAAGCTGAGAAGAATAAGAAGACAATTGTTTGAAATATATATATATATATATATATATATATATATATATATATATATATATATATATATATATATATATATATATATATATATATATATATATATATATATATATATATATATATTATATACTTTTATTTTTTTTTATTTTTTTTTTCCCAGGTAGTAGGTTGGACCATGGCATATCCGCCTTTTGTGATACTACAACTGGAAATCTTTTGGACAACATTATTTCTGCAACGATACTTGCTAATACGAAGACGAATTGCAGGGGATAATACAAACAGATTAAGATATAGTGAAGCAAACCCAGAGACATAATGTTGTCTTTGGTTAAAGTTACAATTCCTCTCCCAAGGAGAACTAGCATATACAGTATATATATATATATATATATATATATATATATATATATATATATATATATATATATATATATATATATATATATATATATATATATATATATATATATATATATATATATATATATATATATATATATATATATATATATATATATATATATATAATCAATTAAACACTTTAACATATGTTAAAACATAAATCATATTTTACTACTGACCGGGACTCTATATAAAGACATAATTACTGTGTCAAGGTGCTGTCCACTACACCACTGAAGGTCTAAAGGAAAAGTAAACCTTACAGCTTAACTGCTATACTAGGAATGAACGTGTTCTATCTGAATGCCCTTTTTTTTTTATTCATATTGCATCTTCTCCTAACCTCACTGGTGGTTTCGTTTTTCGCATTTAATTCAAATTTCAGATATATAGTCTTTAATAAACATAATCAAATAAACACATTAACATATGGGAAAACATGAATCATATGTTACCCCTTCAGTGGTGTAGAGGATAGTGCCTTGGCACAGTAATTATGTGTTTTAGGATCAAGTCCAGGTCAGGGGTAATATATATATATATATATATATATATATATATATATATATATATATATATATATATATATATAATATATATATATATATATATATATATATGCGTGTGTGTGTGTGTATGTGTGTATATATATGATTCATGCTTTCACATATGGTAATGTGCGTGTGAGTGTGTGATGTGTGTATATATATGATCAGCTCACATATGGTATGGCATATATATATATATATATATATATATATATATATATATATATATATATATATATATATATATATATATATATACACATATATCATAGTTGAGCATCAGAGAGGAATTTTTAGTTATGAAGACAGCGTGCTTCAGATATCAACTTTGAAGACTTGCATCAAGAGATTCCACTCCCATGGAGGTACAAGTGTCTTCGCTGGATACAATCTTGAATGTGAAGTCTTCAAAGTTCATATCTGAAACAAGCTGTCTTCATAACTAAATATTCCTTTCTGATACTCAACTATAATATAAATGTTCCAGAGTTACCTTCTCTTTCAAGATATATATATATATATATATATATATATATATATATATATATATATATATATATATATATATATATATATATATGTATATATATATATATATATATATATATATATATATATATATATATATATATATATATATATATATATATATATATATATATATATAATAGACTGTTACCATACAGTCTATACTGGTAGAAGGTCAATTGAAGAAAACAACGGCAAATAAATTAATTAAAAAATTATTATATAAATTAATTTCGTGATGTCTCCTTTTCAAAGAATAATAAGAGAAAAAACAAAAAGAAAAAAGAACGTAAATCTTGACGAAAACAGCGTCCCCAAAAGGTAATTTAAGAAAGGGATTAAAGGGATGGAAAACAAAATATCTCTTGTTGTTAGTTCATAATCCCCAAGCACTGGTCCTAGGGGAAATAAAAATCAGTAACTAATAAATTTTCTCATTAAGTCGGAAGATTAACTATTGAGAAAAATTCTAGTTATTAATCTGGCTTCTCTCTCTTTTCGCCGTAAGGTATCTTCCCTTTCTTTTCTCCATTGCTACTACTTCCATCGCTGCTCTGATGAGTTGGCGATTTGTATTCCTCCCCCACTGTCGAGGCCGCGTAACACTCGCCAAGCGGCCTCATCTCACAGGTACTGTGTGGAGATTTGTAGCTCGCGGATTGGTCGGTGCAGCGACTGCTTCTTCCCATCTACCTTCAGACTCTGGAACTCTCTTCCTCCTTCTGTCTTTCCTAATTCTTATGACCTGTCATCCTTCAAAAAGCAGATCTATCGTCATCTCTGGGTCCTTTGTACTTTGACTGTTTTTTCTGTCTGTCGTTTTCCTTTGTGCAACATTACCTCAGCTCTGTCTTGTCCTTAACCTTTTTCTTTTCTTTCGTCTTGGTATTTTCTCGTACCCGGGCCTTTATAGATGAGGGCAGTTTCTGCCTGTCCCGGTGTCTCACTCATAAAAAAGAAAAAAAGAGAGTTATCAAATATAAAAAAAAATTAAGCTGTTATTGAATACCTACACTTCAGCCTTCTTCTATGTATGCATATGCACGTATATGTGTACCTATCAATCTAATTTTACTTTCTAACGACAAGACATACCTGTGGATCTGCTTGCATGATATCTAATTAAATCCCAATAGAAATTTTCTTTGTGCCAGAGAGCGAGCTCGTGCATGAGACGATGCTATAAATATTTTCTTTGAATGTTTTTGCAGATACTCAAATTATTATTATTATTATTATTATTATTATTATTATTATTATTATTATTATTATTATTATTATTATTATTATTATTATTATTATTATTTTCATTATTATTATTATTATTATTATTATTATTATTATTATTATTATTATTATTATTATTATTATTATTATTATTATTATTATTATTATTATTGTAGTTGAAGGTCTTTTGGACTTAAACATTACTGTCCAGGACAGGTCGATGATAAGTCTTCCTTCAGTTACGGTTCTTTTTCTATGTCTACATCAACACCGAATATCCTAAGATATTCGTTACACATCTCTTATTTCACTTCACAATTGGCAAGTCTCAACACTCTTCATGTCTACTTCTATACTTACTTTGTTTTCTTCGTACCCAGGCCTGATGAGGGTACTTTTATTTATTCTTATCTCTTGACCGTCCTGGTGGCACACTCTTAAAAAAAATTATTATTATTATTATTATTATTATTATTATTATTATTATTATTATTATTATTATTATTATTATTATTATTATTATTATTATTATTATTATTATTATTATTATCACTATTATCATAATAATAATAATAATAATAATAATAATAATAATAATAATAATAATGATAATAATAATAATAATAATAATAATAATAATAATAATAATAATAATAATAATAATAATAATAATATTAATAATAATGATAATAATGATAATAATAGTTCTTGTTGTTGTTGTTAGTAGCAGTAGTAGTAGCAGTAGTAGTTGTAGTAGTAGTAGTAGTAGTAGTAGTAGTAGTAGTAGTAGTAGTAGTAGTAGTAGTAGTAGTAGTAGTAGTAGTAGTAGTAGTAGTAGTAGTAGTAGTAGTAGAAAGGTGGGAAGTCAGTGACAACTTCAGTGATGGAAATAGAAAACTACAATAGAGAATTTTGTGTTAATTACTAATTATATAAAATCAAGCTTTCGCTTTCCGCTGAAAGCATTATCAAGATTCCAATTTATATAGCTCTAATAGGATAGCTCATTGGAATCTTAATAATACTTTCAGTGGAAAGAGAACACTTAATTTTATGTAAATGGTTATTAACCACACAATACACTACTGTTGACTTATATTTACATTATTATTATTATTATTATTATAATATCTATTATTATTATTATTATTATTATTATTATTATCATTATTATTATTATTATTATTATTTTCCACCATTTAATACCGGTAAATAAACAACAGTGAGTATATTTATAGCGATGGCACAGAGAAAGGTCAAGTCAAACGTGTCAGTATTTCTAAACCTTGGCGATAACCATTTGAAGGTAATCTTTTCTTGTTAAAAATAGAGAGAGGGAATTTATAGAAGTCAGTAGGAGGTTGCAATATTTATAAAATTCGAAGGTGATAAATAACAGAAAGTGTTAAGATTGTGTTGCTTATTTTAAAGTGAATTGTATCATGAATATCACATTGAAAACACACTGCGTTGATTATAAATAAAACTTATTTGCATTTAATAAGACACTACATCCTTCATACAATTCTGTCTCCTTTAGGTTTCTCGTGAAACCAATTTCCACACAGATAGCGGAAATTTTGATATTTTAAGTAATATCTATCAAATGGAAAAGTGTTAATTGAGAATATTAGGAAAGGTATTGAGAGACTGATTGGGGAAGAACAGTATTGGTTCAGGAGAGGAAGAGGCTGTGTGGATCTGGTGTTTGTGGTTAGACAGGTGTGTGGGTTCTTAGAGAAAGATAGGGACACTTTTTGGGCTTTTATGGAGTTAGAAAAAGCGTATGACAGGGTTAATAGGAAGGCGTTGTGGAATAAGTTGCATCTGTATGGAGTAAGTAGAAGTCTGCTGAATACGGTGAAGAGTTCTTACATGCACAGTAGAGCTTGTGTGATAGTCGGGACACGTATGAGTGATTATTTTGAGGTGAATGTAGGGTTGCGTCAAAGTTGTGTAATGTCGCCATGGAAGTTTAATGTGTATGGATAAACTGATAAGAAAAGTAAATGAAAGAGTGTTTTATAGAGGCTTGGAATTAGTGGGTAAGTATAGAAGGTTGTGGAAATTGAACCTATCGCTATTCGCAGATGACACTGCACTGGTGATTATGCAGATTTTGAACTGAATCATTTGGTGGCTGAGTTTGTCAGGGTGTGAAAGAAGGAAGTTGATGGTGAATATTGGTAAAAGTAATGTCTTGAGATGCACGAGGAGTACTGATTGAATGTAGGAGTGAATGGGGAGTTACTTGAATAAGTTGAGGGTTTTCAGTATCTGGGGTCACATGTATCAAGGAGTAGACGAGTGGATGCGGAGGTAAGTCATAGAGTTAGAGAAGTAAGCAAATGTCTAGATGGGTTGAAAAGTGTGATGGTAAATAGATATTTAGAAATGAGTGCAAAGAGAAGCATTTATGGAGTTTTATTGTGACAGCAGCATTATATGGAACTGAGACTTGGAATGTAAGAGAGGATGAAAACAAAGCAAGTTGAATGTAATGTCGATGAGGTGTTTGAGAAGTATAATTGGTGCATCTGGAATAGACAGAGTAAGAAATGAGGTCAGACAATTAAACAATTTACTCTTGTTGACAGAAAGTTGTTGGATAGGTTAGATCAGAGAGCATTGAGTTGGTTTGGACACATGGAAGGGATGACTGGGGAAAGAATGGAGAAGAGAGTGTGGAGTGCAGAAGTGGTTAAAGTTAGGTCAAAAGGAAAATCTAAAATGAGGTGGATAGATGGCGTTAAAAGGGCATTGGATGCACATGGCATGTCAGTGGAGCAGGGAGGAGAGCATACAAGAAACAGGAATGAGAGGAGGAAGATTGTGTACAGATGGTGCGGGCCAAAGGGATTTCTCGCACCTGCTAGCACAGTGAACTGTTATGGACGGGTGTAAGGGGAGGTGCTATGTGATGAAGCGGTGGGGGTAAGCCAGCTGCGGCTGTCGATCCTCACTGCAGAATATATCTTGCCTGCCTACCTTATGGGTGACCAAAGCAAGGTGGAAGGGGTGAAAATGTTGCAACCCCTTTACCCTCAAGGTGCTAAAAGGAGTAATGAAGATGTGTTGGATCGTGGTGAATGCGTGTTCCTTGGCTCGGCCACTCCACTTACAAGAGAGAATAAGGCTGTGTATACACACATATATATAGATATCTGATACATTTATAGAAAATAAAATCATGGCCACTGATGTGGAAACAAAAATAAAACTTGCTGAATTTCTATTTATATACTAACAATGCAAAGGCTGTAAATAAGAATATAGCCTATTTTTAATGATCTGAAGGCTAAGTTTGAAAAGCGACTGAGATATTTAGAAGAGACACTGTGAAAGCTGATAAAAGACTAGGTTCGATCAATGGTTCGCTGACAATTACCAAGACCGTAAAACCTATTCTGTCGTCTCACTCTGATACTAAATATTCCAATTGTCCTGTGTGACGGATCTAGCCTCATACTTCCCAGGTAGTAATGATACACTGTCAGTAAATGACGAAGAGTAACACTGAAAGAAGCCAGTGTGCTAAACTGAGAGCCAATAACTTTGTATTGAGTCTTGAGGGGATAGCATAAAGCTCATAGATAAAGATCGTTCAGTAATTGATAACCAAGTTGCTACAAAAGGAATTCCTTATTGTTGTAACTCTAAAAACTGACACAGGATTTAATAACATTTCACATGGATGAACGT
>JAXCGZ010006392.1:10000-17500 GCA_037179515.1 Halocaridina rubra | reverse complement strand
ATCAATTTAAATAACTACAGATATTGAAAAATACTTACAAAGAAATGTTCAAGAAGTATTTTATAAAATACTAGTATTAACTTTTCCTATAAATGCGTGAGAAGCGAGTGTCGAAGGATGTCTCATTACTGAAATGTAACATTGAGGCCAAAGACTGTGATAAATCTTCAGTGGTTTCATAAACTTGGAAAGGATAATTGTGACTGTTCATCCCACATGGAGTGGGTATATAGCATATTACAGCCACAGGTATTTTTTTGTAGGTTAGCAATTGTGACTTGTCGAGGAGAGCTTAACCTGAAAAATTGGTATTCATCATTAGAGGAAAAGTTAATATCTTTCAAGAGATAGACAAAACAGGCATCTCCTCTCTACTAACAGCATAATCCATGTTATATATATATATATATATATATATATATATATATATATATATATATATATATATATATATATATATATATATATATATATATATATATATATATATATATATACACTTGACGATTGTTTTGGGCGTAATAAACAAATATTCTATTGGAAAAATATATCCAAAGTTGAACGAATATTTCTTATTATTTGTTAACCATTTTCAGATTGCAGCATTTGAAAAACAATAGAATTTCTCCCTAATATGACCTTGAATTGTCTGGTATTCATATTCACATGAATTTCAAAATGCTTACATAATCTTTTGGAAAAGATAAGCAGCTTTCGAAAACAATGGTGATAAATGAATACAGTGGAGAGAGAGAGAGAGAGAGAGAGAGAGAGAGAGAGAGAGAGAGAGAGAGAGAGAGAGAGAGAGAGAGAGAGAGAGAGAGAGAGAGAGAGAGAGAACGCATAAAAGTGCAAACTTTTGGATAATGCAGAGAAGCGCTGAAAGAAGTTCTCAAAATAAAACGCAAGTTTCCTGGAATATTATAAAAGGCAGAAGAAATATAGCAATATATAATATAGGCATATCTAAATTTTACACTTGCTGATAGCGATACCTCAAAAAATCTGTAGGAATATAGGTTCTATATAAATAAGAATAGATTAATAGAACTTTCAACTCGTTATTAAAATGATCTTATCCTAAAAATTCTAATAGCGTGAATTTATTTAGAAGAGTTCATGCAACTTGTATGCTCGCCATTTTCCTACTCATGAGATCCTAAGAGAATTCATTTTGAGCATAGCCTTGATGGTGCCATTACATACACTCGACAAAAGCAGGAAAATCACATCCTGCATTTCACGCCATACGCTAATGGTTCATATGCTGCATTGGCCACAATCAAGTGGTAAGCATACATGTATTTCGCATCTCTCTTGAGCAACGTCGTTCTGGTCTGCCTCGCATGTACCAAGGAACAGGATGTAGATTGTATTGTAAGGGTTCGCTTATACTCCTGATACCATCCCATGATGAAGCATATTCCAGAGTCTGTCTTTTGAAGTCTTAGTTGGGATAAAGCCAATCACAGGAATACGTGTGCTTAAGCTCTCTGCTTTAGCAATAACGAAGGGAGGGTATAAAATAAATACCCTATTGAAAGACGTTCTCTTGGATAAAGGTTTTCTATCCCTCAAGGACCAGGCTCTCTCTGACGCTTGTTTTTTTCCAGGTGATTCGTTATCAGCAAAATTCGTTTCCTAAAGGTGAGAGCTGAGTCGCTCCGTAAGGTTGCAGTGCAGAGGCAGGTAAGAATTTTGCCGATGACCAACTATAAAGAATAAAGCTCTTTAACCTTCATGGAAGAAATTCTTCTTATCGAGTTCTTGTTGTATTTGGGACACATCTAACAAGATGTCACTCACTATTTAGCATAATATGTACTTCTGTACTTATACTTTGCTACCTGAGAAATTCACTCTAATAAATATTGTACTGAATTAAAGATTAGGTATATTATTATTCTCACCAAAATGTAAACACACACACACACACACACACACACACACACACACACACACACACACACACACACACACACACACACACACACACACACACACACACACACACACACACATCATATATATATATATATATATATATATATATATATATATATATATATATATATATATATATATATATATATATATATATATATATATATAATCAAATAAGCACATTACCATATGTGAAAATATGAATAATATTTACCCTGGCTGGGACTTGAACCAAGGACATATAAATACTGTGCCAAGGTGCTACCAACTACACCACAGAAGGTTGAGGTAAAGATTATTCATGTTTTCACATATGGTAATGTGCTTATTTGATTATTGTTGGTCCCAAATGAGATTGAGATTTGAATTAAATGCGAACAGAGTGGCATTCAGATAGAATGCGTTCATTCCAAGTATAGCAGATATAGCTATAGGGTTTGTTTCCCTTTTAGACCTTCTGTGGTGTAGTTGGTAGTGCCTTGTCACAGAAATTATGTGTCCTAGGTTCAAGTCCAGGTCGGGATAAAGATTATTCATGTTTTCACATATGATAATGTGCTTATTTGATTATTGTTGGTCCCAAATGAGATTGAGATTTGAATTAAATGCGAAAACAAAGCCACGAGTGAAGTTTGGGGAAACTGTAGTATGAACAGAGTGGCATTCAGATAGAATGCGTTCATTCCTAGTATAGCAGATATAGCTGTAAAGTTTGTTCCCCTTTTAGACCTTCTGTAGTGTAGTTGGTAGCGCATTGGCACAGTACTTATGTGTCCTAGGTTCAAGTCCTGGTCGGGGTAAAAATTATTCATGTATACATATATATATATATATATATATATATATATATATATATATATATATATATATATATATATATGTGTGTGTGTGTGTGTGTGTGTGTGTGTGTGTGTGTGTGTGTGGGGGGGGGGGGGGGGATTACCTAATTGTGATTACCTAATTGTGTTCACGGGAAAGAGCCCAAAGCTCGTATCTTCCCGTCTCCTGATCGGTTCCATTTTATACTTAGTGATACTTATCATACCTGTCCTTAAAACTATGGATTGACATAGCATTAACTACCTCCTTGCTTAGCGAATTCCAATTATCAACTACTGTGTGTGTGTGAGTGTGTGTATAAATATGTATATATACGTAATATATATATATATATATATATATATATATATTTATATATATATATATATATATATATATATGTGTGTGTGTGTGTGTGTGTGTGTGTGTGTGTGTGTGTGTGTGTGTGTGTGTGTGTGTGTGTGTGATTACCTAATTGTGTTTACGGGAAAGAGCCCAAAGCTCGTATCTTCCCGTCTCCTCATCGGTTCCATTTTATACTTAGTGATACTTATCATACCTCTCCATAAAACTATGGATTGAGATAGCATTAACTACCTCCTCGCTTAGCCAATTCCAATTATCAACTACTCTTACACTGAAAAAGTATTTCCTTACATCCTGCAAAGAAGTTTTCTTACCAAGCTTCAAACTATGACCTCTAGTTCTAGAGCCAGCCATATCAAAATATCGATCCCTATCCACTCTATCATAACCATGAAGGAATTTAAAGACTGTCACCATATCCCCCCTCACTCTTCTAGCTTCGAGTGATGGTAAGGCTAATTCCCTCAGCCTCTCATCATAACTGAGATTGCGTATTTCTGGCACCAGTTTCGTGGCATGTCTTTGAACTTTTTCAAGCTTAGCTATGTGCTTTTTCAAGTGCGGATTCCAAAAGGGGGCTGCATATTCGAGTTTTGGCCTCACATAGGTTACATAAATATTTCTGAACATTTCCTTGTCCATGTGCCTGAAGGCTACCCTTACATTTATATGTATTTCTGGAGACAAATCTGCCAGTATGTTTACTCCTAGATCTCTCTCATTTTCTGTCTCTTGAAGTTGTACTCCAGCCACCGAGTAGTCAAGCTTGGGCCTTCTTGTACTTGTACCCATTCTCATTACCTTACATTTTGAAGTATTGAATTTCATTAGCCACTTTTCTGACCACTCATGCAGATTATTTAGATCCTCCTGAAGAACTCTACCATTGTTCTCGTTTTTTACTTTCTTCACAATCTTTGCATCATCTGCAAACATATTCATGAATGAATTTACAGACTCTGGTAGGTCATTTACATATACAAGGAACAAAAGTGGCCCTAAAACTGAACCCTGTGGAACTCCACTACTAACTCTTCTCCATTCAGACACTGAGTGTCTTACTCTAACCCTCTGTTCCCTTCCTTCTAAGTAAGTTTTTATCCATTCCAAAACATTTCCACCTATTCTAGCCATTGATTGCAGCTTCCTAATAAGTCTCCCATGTGGAACAGTGTCAAACGCTTTCTGGAAGTCTAGGAATATGCAATCTGCCCAGCCCTCTCTTTCCTGTAAGATTTGGCTTACCTCATCATAAAATTCTAATAAGTTTGTTACTGTTGATCTACCTTCTCCGAAGCCATGTTGCCTCACTGACAAAAAGTTGAAGTATTCCAAGTGAAGAGAGATATGTTTCCTTAGTAGTTTCTCCATAACTTTGCAAACTATGCTGGTCAAGGAAACTGGTCTATAGTTCAGAGCCGTATCCCTCCTTCCCTTTTTGAAGATAGGTATCACATTTGCTTGTTTCCAGCATCTTGGAATCTCCCCCGACTCCAGTGACTCCTTAAATATGATACTTAGTGCCACTGATATTGTGTTTGCGCATATTTTAAGCACATGAGGGGATATGTCATCGGGACCTGTAGCTTTATGAACATCTAAATCTATCAGCGCTTTGCATACCTCTGTGGCTGTAAGGTTGATGTTCTCTAATACCGGCCCTTGAGCTTCTATCACTGCAATCTGAGGGGGTGGGGTATTTTCTACTGTAAATACTGACTGAAACTCCTTGTTCAATTCTTTGCAGATCTCTTCATCCGTCTCAGTGATGCTTCCATCCGCTCTCTTTAGCCTTAAAACCTGTTCTTTTACCTTCAGTTTTCCTCTGATAAAGCTGTGGAAAAGCTTGGGATTTTCTTTAGCCTTCCTGGTGATGTCCCTCTCATAGTCTCTCTCTGCCTCTCTCCTTTTACTTAGGTAGTCATTTCTTGTCATTTTCTCCTCCTATACCTTTTCCAACATTTGTCTCTCCACTCCTTAGCTCTTTTACACCCATTATCGAACCATTTCTCTCTGGCATGAATTACACCTACTTTGGTGACAGGTATGCAGCAATCTACTATCTTCCCATATTTCTCACAAAAGATGTCATACATTTCTTGTACAGATTTGTTGTAAAATAAGGTTCTCCAGTCAATAACTGCAAAAAGCTCATTCATTTTGATGTAATCTCCTTTCGGATAGTTCCTCCTCATGTCCTCAGTGCCTCTACTCTCAGGAAGAATATCTTCAATGATATACTCCATCAACAACACACAGTGGTCACTCTTTCCAATTGGTGTGTGTGTGTGTGTTTGTATCATTATTCTATAGTATTGGTATAATAATAATAATAATAATAATAATAATAATAATAATAATAATAATAATAATAATAATAATAATAATAATAATAATAATAATAATAATAATAATAATTATGATGATGAGTAGTAGTATTACTACTACTAGTAGTAGTAGTAGTAGTAGTCAGTATATGGGCATAATGTACATGATGTGAGTTTTAAGGCATGTGTTAAAAAAAAGGACCCAGCTATTTGTAAAATTATATATATATATATATATATATATATATATATATATATATAATATATATATATATATATATAATATATATATATATATATATATATATATATATATATATATCTTTCTCGTAATCCTTAATTTGCCTTTTCGTGTTTTCTTTTTGTTTAGCACTCAATAAGATTAAAAAATATTATTTCCTCCTTTTATGGGTGCTAGTAATAAAATGCAGATGATAATTTACGAAAAACCGATTACGCATTGGCTGACTGAATGGCGGCGCAGGAGGCGTGGTGGTGCATCCCTCTCTCCCCTTCCACTTGCGATATAAAGGGAAGGGAGATCACCACCTTCCCACACTCACGGAGGAAAGCTTCGCCTAGGTAGATAGTTACACCTCCCCCGCTCTGTGACGAGAAGGCGCTGACTGATAAACTCTAAGTCTTCTCTTGTTTACCAGTGGATTACTTAGCTATGTCGCTCCTTATATTAAGAGTTCTTTTCAGTGACTGACATTTACTTTTATCATCTTGTAAGAGAGTGCTCTTTTGGTGCTGTTTTTCTTGAATATAAGCGCACAAAATGGCAACTAACAAAATTGCTATGAAGTTCCGAAGTATAACGTACCCCAATCACGAGAGTCCGCCTTCTAAGAATAAAAGGGGCAAATTGCAGAGAATGAAGAGTTTTGATTATAGTCAGAGTGAGACCGCAACAACGACCTCAAAACCCACGACGAGTACCCGACGCGAGGTTTCAGTTGAGGGTCGCATAAAAGCGAAGCAATTTCAGCACACTCATTCAGCATCTAATACGACAAATACTCTCGCGCCAGGTCAGAAATTGCTCAGATTTTCTGACGAGTGCTGGTGTAGCCCGTCGCCGGACCACGAAGGTCGTCCTCAGGCGAAGAGCGTTGGTTGCCTCGTATCACCCAAGTCAAAACCAGGCACTGTTGTCCGACTATCGGCAGGGGGCACAGTAGAACGACTGGTTGACTGGCAAAGGGAGTCGCCTGACAGATTAAGTGTCAGCCCCAGTCATCGTTATGAATCTTATTCACGCTACAGTGGCTCAAAAGAACGTCGAAGTGAGAGAGAAGCTTCCGCCGGTGAAAGAAGGAGTCACTTCAGCGCTTCTGCGAGTCTTCCACAACACTCGAAGTCCTCCTCAAGTACCGACTCAGCTACTCCGACTGCTACTACTCCTACTACACCGCCTGTGTCTTCTGAAGGTAGAAGTCGCCGTTCTCAGTTTCGAAGGGCGTGGTCCTTATTTTCCTTGACTTGCGATAAGGAAATTGAGAGAGACAGACGAGAAAAATCTCCACAACAGCGCATTCTTCGACCCCCAACGCGTCATATTTACCGTCGAGGTCTTTCTGGGCTTCCCATCGAGTGTTCATCTAGATACCTGGGATTAGCTTACTGATTTTCAGCGGAGGCGGACCCCACAGGCCGCCCGGGACAGTGGACACGTTGAAAAAAATATAGAACACTGTATTTGTAATCTGAAGGAGCTGGTCTCTGCAAACTATCGCTACGAGATTGTAATGTGTTTATAGTATAATATTAGAAGCGCTCGCTTTGTTAACATGCTACAACGAAGGTACTTATATCGTGCTGAGAAACAGAGAAAGATTCATTATCACTGATTATTACGAAGAGACATACTGGTGAATACCTTTTCTTCATGGGGTGTTTTTTTATGAAAAATAATGTTGAAGTAATCATGACCTCACAGATATTAGTTCATATTAGATAAAACCTGCTCATCAATGACCTTTGTGACCTTAAAATAGGTGATATAGAAAAAAAAGAACCCTGTATTCATATATTAGATCAT
>JAXCGZ010006391.1:35000-44262 GCA_037179515.1 Halocaridina rubra | reverse complement strand
TTTCAGGAAGTCGGCCGCGGGAATTATGGACGGACATTCGAGGTCTTTTACATTTGCGCCATCGAGGTATAAAGGTGAATTTTTGACTCGAGGCTCCTTTACAACCAGGGCACGGGGTGGGGGCTTGTCCTGCTGCGTTCCCTGTGTCACCACGGGGCTCGGAGCGGCAGGCTGTTTGTCGATGTTTGAGGCGTCGGTTTCTCTGTCGGCGTTGACCAAGTTCCTTCTCGACGGAGCGGCGTCGGCAAGAGTTTGTAGGCGCTGCAGGTGCTCCTCCAGTTCGAAAATTTTCCGATGTTTGGCCTCGTCACTCATTTCTTGAATTGGGAGATGTTGGATTTCTGCTTTTGCCATTCTTATTTTCTTTTCTTCGCACTGGTTTCTTCTGATATGAGAGTCTCTTCGTATGTTTTCCAGGCGTGATGATCCGTACTGTGCTGCCACCAAGTTGTAGGATGAATTTTGGACTATTCCATCTGAATTCATCAATTTGTAAGATGACTGGGTTATCTCACCGTTTGTCACCAAGTTGTCGTAAAGTTAATTACTATTACACCACGTGTCACCAGTTGTCGTGATGATTTCTTCTCACTACGTTAATATTAGTACCAGAAGGGTGCAAGGTAAGAATGGACAAGCAGTGGTTCCTTTATCTTAATTTATTCTAGAGTACAACACATTCGACGCCTCAATGCCCCCCACCCTATGACTATTACAATCTTTGATCTATTCGTGCCCCGGGCAAAGTTCTAACTAACTGTGTCTGCCCTGGGTGGTTCTTGAAATACCCCATGGGCAGGGCGTGGCTTGACATCTAATCCTGCCAATGAACTCGAATGACATCCAGTCCTGCAAATCAACGCCAGGTTCGAAGTGGAGTCCCTCCTATTTCGGGGAGGGGCTATTTCAACAAGCCTATAGAACGGAAAAGTTCCAGGTCAGAGCGTGGCTATTGGGTATCTCTCCAGGGCATGTACATACGTATGGGTCACATGTTTGTGTTTCTTGTGGTTTAGGAAATGGCTAACTTCTTGGCCTTTCCCATCCTCTTCAGGTACTCGATGCCAGATGCTAAGTCTCATGGGTCCGGTCATATATCTCCTTGACACTTTCTACAAACATTGGCCGTACCGCAGAAAACAAGCCTCCCACGTTTCTCTTCACGGCTTGTGGTGTTTTCGAGGACCGAGGGTCCCTTATCCTTTAGGCCTCTTGGGGGTGCATGGCGTCGGGGGTTAGTTCCAGGTGCCTAGCCATAAATCTTGGTGGTCCCAAGGGAAAACATGGTCTGCACCCAAAACTCAATAAAAGTGAGGGCATGTAATAAAATATCTGTGCCCTCGACCAACCGTTACCCCTCAAGATTTGTTACAAGTTTCAGATTCTGGCTTCAGCATGACGGACTGGCTTCAGCATGACGGACTGGCTTCAGCATGACGGAAGTCATGCGACAATTATTATTATTATTATTATTATTATTATTATTATTATTATTATTATTATTATTATTATTATTATTATTATTATTATTATTATTATTATTTTTATTATTATTGTTGTTGTTGTTGTTGTTGGGGTCGTGGTAATTGTTATTATTATTATTATTATTATTTTTATTTTAATAATAATAATAATAATAATAATAATAATAATAATAATAATAATAATAATAATAATAATAATAATAATAATAATAATCCTTCGGCCCGTTCCCATATGTGTAGTAAAAGTCGACTAAATGGGGTGGAGTGGGGGGACTGGGAATCCCCTCCTTTGTATTTTACTTCCTACGAATAGCCAGGATATGTGGGGGTATTCTGGCAGGAGTGATCCAGCCAGAACTCTAGTCATTGGGTCTCTGAATGTGCGTAGCTGTGGTGTAAATGAAAATAAAAGGGAGGTGATAGGGAGTATGTTTATGGAGAGAAAGATAGATGTACTTGCATTGAGAGAACCTAAGTTAATAGGGTCTGGTGAGGTGACATTTGGGAGACTGGTAGGTAAGGTGTCTGGATTTGAGATGGGGAGAGGAAGAAAGGGAGTGGCTCTGTTAGAGAGTGAAGAGATGAATAAGCATGTTGCAGAATGGAAGGAAGTATCTTCTCAAATAATAGTGGCTAAAATGAGGCTGGGATGCGAGGCTTGGGTATTTGTGAGCGCATATGGCCCTGGCAGTGAAAGAAGTGAGGGAAAAAAATAATTTTAGATGAAATTGAACGAGTGTGTGGAAGACTTGTGAATGAATGTAAATATGGTGTTGATAGGAGATTTGAATGCTAGAGTAGGGAATGAGCCAGTGGATGGTGTAATTGGGAAGTATGGAGTAGTTGGTAGGAATGAGAGTGGAGAGAAAATGATAGAAATGTTTATTGAGAGAGAGAGAAGTTGATTGCAAATATTGCATTCAAAAAGAAGGATGTGGACATGTATTCAGGGGTCAGAGTGGATAATGGAAGAATAGTTGACAGAGCATTAATGGATTATGTTGTGGTAAACAGGGGGGGGGGATTGAAAGAGTACTAGATATGAATGTACTGAGAGGAGCTAGTGGTGGAATATCTGACCATTATTTAGTGGAAAGTAGAGTGAGAGTGGGAGAAAAGTGGAGAAAGAGGAGAAGTGAGAGAAGAAGAGTGGTGCTAAAGGTGAATGAATTGTATAAGGAAGAGAAAACTGAGAGTATAAGACTAGTGTGAGAAATGTGTGGAATGTAGTAAAAAAGAAAGTGGAGGAGGGAGTGGAAGAAGAATGGGGCTGTTTCAAGGAGGAAGTTATGAAGTGTGCCGAGGTAGTGTGCGGTAGGAGACTAATTGGTGGAAGTAAAAGGAAAGGTAGTGAATGGTGGAATGAGCAGGTGAGTGCAGCATTGGCTGAAAAGAAGCGGGTTATGAAGTATGGTTGAAGTATGGAAGGTATTGTGGAAAGAGGAGGTTAGTGAAGCATGTGGTGAGGGAGGCAAAGAGAGAAGCAGATGTAAGGTGGAGCAGATACTTGTCTGAGAATTTTGAAAGGAATAAAAAGATGTTTTGGAAGGCAGTGAAAAGATTGAGGAAAGGTGATTGTAATAGGAAGGAGACGGTGAAAGGAGAAGATAAGCAATTGCTAGTGGATAAAATAAAGGTGAGAGAGAGATGGGCTGAATATTTCAAGAACCTGCTAAATGAGGAAAATGATAGAGAGGCAGAGATTGCGGCTGTGGAAAACGAATGGAGAATGTCAGTGTTAGGAGAAGAGAATGATAGAGATATAACAAAAGAGGAGGTACGTTTGGCATTGAGAACAATGAAACAGGTAAAGCACCTAGGATAGATTGGTGTCATGCTGAATGCTTGTCTAATGGTGGGAGGCATTAGTAGAATGGATGGTTAGGTTGTTGAATGTATGTTTCAGGAAAGGGAGGGTCCCAGTTGATTGGAGGAGTCCATGTGTAGTTCCAGTTCACAAAGGGAAGGGAGATATGTATGAGTGTAGTAGTTTTAGGGGAATTAGTTTGTTGAGTGTAGTTGGTAAGGTATATGGAAGAGTGGTAATAAAAAAAATTGGAAATGTACTGAGAGATTGATTGGGGAAGAGCAGTGTGGGTTCAGGAGAGGAAGAGGATGTGTGAATCAGGTGCTCGCGGTAAGACAAGTGTGAAAAATTCTTGAAGAAAGGTAGGGACACTTTTTGGGCCTTTATGGCTTTAGAGAAAGAGTATAACAGGGTAGATAGAGAGGGATTGTGGAGGGTGTTGTGACTGCATGGAATAATTGTAAGTTTGTTGAATGCGGTGAAGAGTTTTTATATGAATAGTAGAGCATGCGTGAGAGTTGGGAATGGAATAAGTGATTGATTTGAGGTGAATGTAGGGTTACATCAAAGTTGTGTAATGTTTCCATGGTTGGTTAATGTGTATATGGATGAAGTGGTAAGGGAAGCAAATGAAAGAGTGTTAGACAGTGGCTTGGAACTAGTGGGTGAGGATGGAAGGTTGTGGAAATTGAATCTGTTGCTATTTGTGGATGATACTGTACTGGTGGCTGATACTGATAATTAATTGAATCATTTGGTGACTGAGTTTATTTGTGTGTGTGAAAAACGGAAGTTATGGGTGAATATTGGTAAAAGTGAAGTCATGAGATGCATGAGGAGTGTTAATGCTGTCAGACTGAATATAGGAGTGAATGGAGAGTTGCTTAAAGAAGTTGAGAGTTTTAAGTATCCGAGGTTGCATGTATCAAGGAGTGGATGAGTGGATGTGGAGGTAAATCACAAAGTAAAGGAAGCAAGTAAATGTCTATGTAGGTTGAAAAGTGTAATGAGAAATAGATATTTGGGAATGAATGACAGTGTGATTGTGCCGACAGAATTGCATGGAGCAGAGACTTAGAATGCAAGTGAGGATGAAAGGAACAAGTTGAATGTAATGGAGATGAGGTGTTTGAGAGGTATGATTGGGATGTCTAGAATAGATAGAATAAGAAAAGTAGGATGTCAGGTAAAGAACAGGTGTTGGAATGAAGCTGTCGGATAGGTTAGATCAGAGAGTATTGAGATGGCTTGGACACATGGAAAGGATGAGTGATGAACAGATAGTGAAGAGAGTGTGGAGTGCAGAAGTGATTGGAGTTAAGTCAAGAGAGAGACCTAGAATAAGATGGATGGATGGCGTGAAAAGAGCACTGAATACCTTGGAATGTCAGTGGAAAAGAGAAGAATGCGTGCAAGAGATTGGAATGAGTGGAGGAAGATTGTGCATTTATGACACTGCCCAAAGGGATTGCTCGCACCTGCTAACTCAGTGAACTGTGGCGGGCGTGTGAGAGGGGAGTTGCCATGTGATGAAGCAGTGGGGGTAAACCAGCTGCGGCTGTCGGGCCCAATTGTAGAATATCCTTGCCCACCTACCTTTGTTGACCCAAGCAGGGTGGAAGAGGGGTAGACGTGGCAACTCTTTATCCCCAAGGAGCTGAGAGGAGTGGTTGTGGTAAGTGTGGATCGTGGTGAACGTGCATTTCTTGGCTTGATCACCCCCCTTACAAGAGGGATTGAGGCATGTGTATATTATTGTTATAATTATAATTATTATTATTATTATCATTATTATTATTATTATTATTATTATTATTATTATTATTATTATTATTATTATTATTATTATTATTGTTATTATTATTATTAGTAGTAGTAGTATGTAGTAGTAGTAGTAGTAGTAGTAGTAGTAGTAGTAATAGTAGTATACAGCGTTGTTCTTTTAAGTAATGCTCTATTTATCCTCTCTAAGCGCCATAACGCAACTTACCCCATCGCATTTCCTGAAAATCCCATGATTTCTCCTTGCTGTTGTGACATACCCATAAGGCTCTGTCCTCCTGATCCACATTTGTGTTCTGGTTAATATATACTTATCTCTATAGATTTATAATATGTATGTACATGACCCATGATGACCTAGATACTTCTAATCCAGAACAGCAATATCTAATCCCCATTTTTCTTGTGCATATGTTAAAATGTAATAATTTCTAGAATTTATATAAGCCATTTTGACAATTCAAAGCGGTTTATTATCAGAGTTTCTTTTTCTTTGAGAAATTTATAGCAAATACTCATTCGCTCTTGATTGGATACATTGCTATAATAATAATGCAAACTTCTTTATAATCATGCCAGTTTGGCTTTAGAGAGAGGTTCTATGGTAGTAATAAACATGTTAAATACCACACAATAACAGGCAAAGACTATACTGTACTCTAAGATCTGCATTTAAGTAATGACTTTGATATATTCTTTCAGGGTATATTGCTGTAGAAATGCGATTTATAAGTAAGAGCATCATATTGTAAGCAGTTATTAATTTTACAGTCAATTCCTAACATTTCGACACCAATGTTTAACAGACGTTCCCCAAAAGTCTACCCTCTGATCTTCAATGTTTCTTATTTATATAACTGGTTTTCCCCAATTCTTATCCTGTCTGAAAGCTTCTATATTTCCAGAAAACATTTCCCAGCATTTGGATCATTCTAATGAGTACATATTATATGAAAAATTTTTCAATAAGTTCAAGATAACATAGGAATGGTTTCTTGACAGCTAATATAACTTACATATAAGCAAAGCGGTATCACATGATATTTCTTTTTTAAGAAATATACCTAACATCATCAAAGTAAATACTGAAAATAATATGTCTGCTCTCATGCAATACGTTAAAAGTCTTGGAGCGAATATTAATGAGGAACTGCCTTTAAATTCTCATAAAGCATGTTTCCTTAATCTCCAAAATAACTGATGTATTCTCTAATATATTTTCTCTTCCTTTTGAGAACTTCAAGGTGCTATACTATTCAACATTATATCCACTTACACCGTATACTTGTGTGGGTGACTGCTCGCTGTACTTTCCATCCTTTATAAGTAATAAAGAAAAAAATGATAAGAATAATATCAGTGTACAGCATGCTTGCCCACTTAATTCCTCTGTTTCAGTCAGTTGAAACACTTAATAGGAATCATATTTTTCTTCTAGAAGCTATTGTATTTATGTATAAACTATAGAATCCTCACAAATACTAAAAAGTATAGAATCTAAACTAATATTGTTATACAAGATCCAAAACTTATTAGCTTCTAGTATGCAGAGTTGATAAATGTAAACAGATGTTCATGTTTCAGCTCATCAACTCATGGTGCCTTCTTTTTTCAGATATCCACCAATAAGCACATCCTAAAAAAAACTGTAAGATTCATTTTCAAATTAAGTAAGACATGCACTCCAGTCATATTCTACTTTCTCTACTTTAGGTCCTTCAGTACACACTAAACCCTTATATACTAATACACTTTGATATAAAAGCGTAGTTCGTCTACAGAGTGTGAAAGATTTTAGTATACAAAATCAAGAATCTTATTTCTACCATCAAATGGTTGTACTTGTGTATATTTCATAGGTATGTACGTGTTTGTGCGGGCGTATTGTGTGTGTGTGTGTGTGTGTGTGTGTATGGACGAGAAATAGTCTTCTCAAAATTTCAAAGATAAATTTCATCAATAATTGTATTATTATTATTATTATTATTATTATTATTATTATTATTATTATTATTATTATTATTATTATTATTATTATTATTATTATTATTATTATTATTATTATTATTATTATTATTATTATTATTATTATTATTATTATTATTAACCAAGGAGTTTACCAAATACTATTTCTATCAAGAACAGAAATAACTTACTCTGCATCTTTTAATTCCAATTCGATGTCTTGATTTAAAAATATTGTCCTTCTCTGACACTTCAGCTCTTGCCAACTTAGAATTCAGTCTGAGCGGTAAGAACTGTGTCTTTGAGAGCTGAGCACATATTTAGATAAAGAACTTAGAAGTTGACGCCCACTCTCACTGATAAGTAACGGAGATAAAACGCGTCGTTCCATATTATAAAGAAATTGTTCCGGTTTTACGTCACGGACTCCCTTTTCTACCAAGGGCTAGGACGGTTGCCTTCTTACGAAGGACTTGTTTTTGCAGATGTAATCGTTACCCTGAGTGCATGCCCTTGCTAACCTCAGACCGTGACGGGGCGCGAAACCTCGACCTGACGCCTCAGAGTCGCGGACGCTACCGCTTGAGTCACGGTGACTACAGTAATAATAATGATAACGAGAATCTTATGTAATATCTCTGTTTTCTGAAGATATATAGCTTGGGAACATTACACAGCCCAGAATAACTATCTGAGTAACGTTGCCTTATAAGTAATTATTAGATGAAACAAGAGTATGTAGATAAACACGTGTATTAAAGACCGCATATTAATTTAGTTGGCACACTATTTAGACATACAGAGATCTATTATAAAACATAAAAGCTATACCAATTACAAAATCAACTATTTATATCATAAATGGCTAATTATATGAAGATGCATGCTTTACAGTATTTAGTGTTTCTTAAGGAATCCTGCAATAGGCATCCCAATGCTAAGGTTGTCTCCTTAACTAGAAGCAGGACCAATGTGGTCAGACTCCAAAACTGACCGCTATTTTGAATTTCAAGATGGCCGCCATGCCAAAAGAAATTTTACAATATCGCTACTCTCAGGAAACATATAATCATGATTCCAGTGTCTCATCTTAAGTGTTTTCACCCACGAGATCAATATATCGCACATTCATGCTCTGTTTTCAGTATTTCATGTTCAAAATGCATATTTTGGGTAATCATATCGACCACCATAGTAAAACAAATTTCATAATGTCTCTACTCACTGGCTAGAATTATGATCTCAGCGACTATTCCTTATTACGCACTCAAGGAATTTATTAACCTTAACTACATCCTTTATTTATACCATTTTGATAAAGAAATATATATAACTGGCTACAGTGTTTGATACTGAAATTTCTGCCATCATTAGACATATGGCACACTCTGATAACATACACATGTAAATGTATGTAACACAGATAATTTTTGCTAAATATGTCTGTATTCACAAAGGATGAAATTATGTGCATAGATATGCTTGTATAAATTTGCATTTAATTATCAACGATGATTACATATCCCTCTGCACTTATAAAGTTTGGTACATAGGAATGTTGTCTGGCATGCTTATTTGCAACTGAATTTGGTGGCTTCTTTGTAAGATTTGGCTGCTTCTGAAAGCTTAGCCTTAATGGGAATCAATTGGTTTTGAATTTTTTTTTGGCCATCACCAGTCACTTGGGTATAGAAGCCACTGTTGCCTTACCACTGTGAGGCCCCATTCATGTCCTGATTGGTATGTCGCCCTCTTTGTGTAGTCTATGAATTGCAGCCCTTGTTGGGAGTGATCATTCTATATTCCTTTTGTAAATGAGAGCTTTCTGACAAGGATTACCTGAGTGCTCTCACTTAGCATGTCATAAAGCAGAATGACAAGCCTCTCATGCTGACGTATGACCTCTACTGTGATGGATGGAAATGTTTTGGGAAAGCGCTACACATATATCTGTAATAAGGGGAGAACTTGCCCAGGTGCACCAAGCAGTTTTTCCCAATCCCACACCATGATGGTGATGTATTACAACCAGTGAATGAGTGGAATAATAAGAAAGCTTTGAGTTTCTTTACTTAGAGATTTTGTGCAATTGTGTGCACGGCTATCGGTCTGTCATGGCTCCTTACCCCAAAAGCAATCCAGAGTTCATCTAGTGAGAGTTCATGAAATGGAGCAATTGCCAGAGCAATAACATCAGTGTCCACTGATTCAGTCAAGACTCTGC
>JAXCGZ010006391.1:0-30000 GCA_037179515.1 Halocaridina rubra | reverse complement strand
TATACACAAATGCTGATGGATTAGCTGGTAAGGCAGTAGAATTAAAAGATAGGATTCACAACAGTAAGGCAGATATAGTAGCAATTACAGAGACTAAGTTGAGTGAGGACATAAACAGTGTCACAGTTTTTCCTAAGGGCTTCAGAATACTAAGGGTCGAAAGATCTGAGAGGACTGGTGGAGGGATAGCACTGCTCATAAGTGAGAGGATTCAAGTTGAAGAAATAAACTTGGCTATAGAAAGTGAGTTCAGGGAATTTCTTGTTGCTCGCATAAATACTGGGTCAGAGAGCATTATAATAACTGTTGTATACAACCCACCAAGGAACCAAAATAGGCTTGAAATTTATGAGGAAAGTCATAGAGGTACTATTGAAGTCATAAACTCAGTTGTTAACATGGCACGGGAGAAAAAATGTAGGATTTTGATTATGGGAGACTTTAATCATAAAGAGATAGATTGGATAAATCTTGACCCACACAGTGGTGAGGACTCATTTGGGGCAAGATTCCTAGATTGCGTACAAGGGAATTTCCTACACCAACATGTAATGGAACCAACAAGAGCCAGGGGTGGGGATGAGCCATCACTACTTGATCTAGTGTTCACAGATAATGTGTTGGATATTGAAAATATTGAGTATGAACCACCAATTGGAAAGAGTGACCACTGTGTGTTGTTGATGGAGTATATCATTGAAGACATTCTTCCTGAGAGTAGAGGCACTGAGGACATGAGGAGGAACTATCCGAAAGGAGATTACATCAAAATGAATGAGCTTTTTGCAGTTATTGACTGGAGAACCTTATTTTACAACAAATCTGTACAAGAAATGTATGACATCTTTTGTGAGAAATATGGGAAGATAGTAGATTGCTGCATACCTGTCACCAAAGTAGGTGTAATTCATGCCAGAGAGAAATGGTTCGATAATGGGTGTAAAAGAGCTAAGGAGTGGAGAGACAAATGCTGGAAAAGGTATAGGAGGAGAAAAAACATAAATGCCTGGCAAACCTACAAAAGAGCAAGAAATGACTACCTAAGTAAAAGGAGAGAGGCAGAGAGAGATTATGAGAGGGACATCACCAGGAAGGCTAAAGAAAATCCCAAGCTTTTCCAAAGCTTTATCAGAGGAAAACTGAAGGTAAAAGAACAGGTGTTAAGGCTAAAGAGAGCGGATGGAAGCATCACTGAGACGGACGAAGAGATCTGCAAAGAATTGAACAAGGAGTTTCAGTCAGTATTTACAGTAGAAAATACCCCACCCCCTCAGATTGCAGTGATAGAAGCTCAAGGGCCGGTATTAGAGAACATCAACCTTACAGCCACAGAGGTATGCAAAGCGCTGATGGATTTAGATGTTCATAAAGCTACAGGTCCTGATGACATATCCCCTCATGTGCTTAAAAAATGCGCAAACACAATATCAGTGGCACTAAGTATCATATTTAAGGAGTCACTGGAGTCGGGGGAGATTCCAAGATGCTGGAAACAAGCAAATGTGATACCCATCTTCAAAAAGGGAAGGAGGGATACGGCCCTGAACTATAGACCAGTTTCCTTGACCAGCATAGTTTGCAAACTTATGGAGAAACTACTAAGGAAACATATCTCTCTTCACTTGGAATCCTTCAACTTTTTGTCAGTGAGGCAACATGGCTTCAGAGAAGGAAGATCAACAGTAACAAACTTATTAGAATTTTATGATGAGGTAAGCCAAATCTTACAGGAAAGAGAGGGCTGGGCAGATTGCATATTCCTAGACTTCCAGAAAGCGTTTGACACTGTTCCACATGGGAGACTTATTAGGAAGCTGCAATCAATGGCTAGAATAGGTGGAAATGTCTTGGAATGGATAAAAACTTACTTAGAAGGAAGGGAACAGAGGGTTAGAGTAAGACACTCAGTGTCTGAATGGAGAAGAGTTAGTAGTGGAGTTCCACAGGGTTCAGTTTTAGGGCCACTTTTGTTCCTTGTATATGTAAATGACCTACCAGAGTCTGTAAATTCATTCATGAATATGTTTGCAGATGATGCAAAGATTGTGAAGAAAGTAAAAAATGAGAACAATGGTAGAGAACTTCAGGAGGATCTAAATAATCTGCATGAGTGGTCAGAAAAGTGGCTAATGAAATTCAATACCTCAAAATGTAAGGTAATGAGAATGGGTACAAGTGCAAGAAGGCCCAAGCTTGACTACTCGGTGGCTGGAGTACAACTTCAAGAGACAGAAAATGAGAGAGATCTAGGAGTAAACATACTGGCAGATTTGTCTCCAGAAATACATATAAATGGCGTAGTAAGGGCAGCATATGCATTCTTATCAAATGTAAGGGTAGCCTTCAGGCACATGGACAAGGAAATGTTCAGAAATATTTATGTAACCTATGTGAGGCCAAAACTCGAATATGCAGCCCCCTTTTGGAATCCGCACTTGAAAAAGCACATAGCTAAGCTTGAAAAAGTTCAAAGACATGCCACGAAACTGGTGCCAGAAATACGCAATCTCGGTTATGATGAGAGGCTGAGGGAATTAGACTTGCCATCACTCGAAGCTAGAAGAGTAAGGGGGGATATGGTGACAGTCTTTAAATTCCTTCATGGTTATGATAGAGTGGATAGGGATCGATATTTCGATATGGCTGGCTCTAGAACTAGAGGTCATAGTTTGAAGCTTCGTAAGAAAACTTGTTTGCAGGATGTAAGGAAATACTTTTTCAGTGTAAGAGTAGTTGATAATTGGAATTCGCTAAGCGAGGAGGTAGTTAATGCTATCTCAATCCATAGTTTTAAGGACAGGTACGATAAGTTTCACTAAGTCTAAAAATGGAACCGATCAGGAGACGGGAAGATACGAGCTTTGGGCTCTTTCCCGTAAACACAATTAGGTAATCACAATTAGGTAATGTAAAGAGATACCGTAAAGTAATAAGAATGGATTAGAATGAGGGTGGGTGGAAGAGAGATCGAATAACGCAGGTAGAGCAACAGAGGTAGATCTCAGGTGCTGAGAAGCTGGCTTGTCTGCTCGTTACCATGGTAACTCTCTCTCTCTCTCTCTCTCTCTCTCTCTCTCTCTCTCTCTCTCTCTCTCTCTCTCTCTCCTCTCTCTCTCTCTCTCTCTCTCACACACACGCACACACACACACACTTCAGTGACACACGGAACTGCTCCTCTTAAATTTTTAATTGTTTCGAGTGACTAAGTGCTTAGTGGAAAACTTTACCATAATTTCCCTAAATCTGAAATCCTGCAGAGTATTGTGAGTACAAAACTTATATTTGTTGTATGACGAGACTGTCCAAAATATTAAAGGAAAAAAAATTGAGAACATTTTTCGTGAGGGGAGAGAGAAGCTGCCGTCCAGTTCTGCCTTGAAGGAAATTTAGAAGAGTTGCCAGAGGTGAAGCCATCACATCACATTACCTAATTTTTTGTGTAAACTGGGGAAAGCTCTTAAGCCGTTTACCTTATCCTGTGGTTCCATATATTGTTAAAATCAGTATCCTTCCCATTTATATTAACTTGTTAGTTAGTTTGATACACGAAAAATTGAATAAGTAAAAAAACAAACAAACAAACAAATATCCACCTGTCAACAGTACTGAGTTAAGTTGCCAAGTAGTACAGCTGTCTTATTTTCTTCATTTTTTTTTTTGCTTTTCTTTTAGCTTTCTCTTTTACTATTTTTGTTTTTATTTTGTATATATATTGAGTTAAATGTAAAGTCTAATCTTGTGATAACATACCTTGGTTAGCAAGTGAGTTTATCAGTTAGGAAGAATGTATAGCAGAAACAGGTGGGTGCCACCTCAGACACAGGTTCGAATTTTTCCTTCAGGTTTGACTTTTGTTTTGTTGCATTTTTTTTTCTTTTTCTTTTTATCCTTAAATTACCATGGTCAAGTTTTTAAGTTAAGATGTGTGTTACCAGAAAAGAGATAAACTGAGTCACTAAATAGCACTTATATGGAGATATAAAAATTCGGTGTGAAGCTTAATTAAAAGTTTTTCTCTTTTTTTTCCTCTTTCTCGTCTTCTTTCTATATTCTGTGAGAGGGAGAACATAAAAATGACGCCATCTCTGTCCAAAACCTCTCCCATCCATGGGTCGGTAGGAGGGGTAGCCATCAGGAGACTCAAACAGAAAATCAAGAATATAGAGGAAATGGTTATAAGCCTTGATGAAAAAATTCAGAATATGGATGGAGAAATGAAAGAGAATGAAACACTCAGCGAGGAAATAAGATCTTTGGAGGAAGCAAATAAAGCACAAGGGCTGGAGAGAAAGGAACTAGAAAAAAGAATAAAGAAGCTGGAAGGGGAAAAGAGTCAACTACAATCTAGACTTTCTAAACAAGAAGATAAAAACAAACAGCTGAATGACAACCTAAAGGAATTAGATGTTAGTTCACTGCTCTCTTCTGAGAGAGACGAGATTGCTGCTTGGAATGTCCAGATTAAGGAAAACATTGAACAGTTCAGAAAAGAGTTCCAGGAGCTGAATATGGAAAATGATGCCATGAAAACTTCCTTTGCTGATGCACTAGAGGGGAATGTGGCAGTAAAAGAGGCTGTAAAGGTGGTGGCACTGGAAAACATACAAACAGTTGACTATAAAGAGACAGTAATCGAAAAAATGCAAGACGTTGTGATGGAAAGGGCAAACCCACTCATCAGACAGGCACTTGATAACAAACAAACAAACAAACAAACAAAACATTTATTTCCATTTTGTACAATGGTTATTCAACATTAATAGTAACTTATAAGTAGACATGTAATTAAACTAACAAATAAGAGGGTTAGACATATAGTTAAATTAAATGTAGCTTTCATAGAAAATAATAATGCTGTAACAAAAATGTTACAATAATGTTAATAATAAAGTAGTAAGTATGCCACTAGATACAGGATCGTTATTATTGGCATCATTTCCATATTTGTTTCCTTACAATGAGAATAATTAGTTCTTAATGAGCAGCAACTATTTGTCCAAAAGAAAACTATAGTTTGCCTTGAAAGCTGTGAAAGAGGATGCATTTTAAGATGCTCTGGAATATTATTCCAGAGTGTTGGCCCTTTGATAGTGATCATCTTTGAACCTGCTTCTGTGTTTGTTCTGTGAATAAAGAGCTCACTGCTCTGTCTGTGGTCCCCTTATATCCCTGACTGTTTTAAATCAAATAGCCAGCTAGGATAATGATGGTCCAAAATTTGAATACAAAAACATAAATAGCATAAGCGACCTTATTTTCTGCCCGCAGCCACCCAAGTTTATTGAGAGCTGGTGTGATGTGGTCATATTTTCTTATTCCTCCCAGGGCAACTCGAGCTGCAAAATTAATAAGCTTCTGATTCTGTTTATCTGAGTCTTAGTGGTAGCTCCCCAAACAGTTGTGCAGTAATTAATGTGCCTTAGGGCTAGAGATTCAACAACAGTTATTCGAGTGGTAGTCTCAAAATTGTCTTTTATACGTGATAAGTACATTAATGTTCCTGTAACCTTTTTGCATACTTTATCTATGTGGGAATCAAACAACATGTGGTTATCAAAGTGAATTCCTAGGTTTTTGACTGTTTTGCTAGGTGTGATAATATTGTCGCAAAAATTAATTGTTGTGTTTTCTGGAATTTGTGCGATGTGGAACCTTGAACCAATAAATATGCACTGTGTTTTACTTTCGTTAATTAACAGCCCAATTTCTTGGAAATAGGTTTTAATTTTTGACAGAGTGTTTTCTGCTCTTAAAGTTAGCTCTGGGAGATTATTAATATCACCACTAAGGAGTAGTTGAGTGTCATCTGCATATTGTACGACTAGACAGTCAGAAATGAAAGAAGATAGATCATTTACGTAGATGGAGAAGAGGATAGGACCAAGTACTGATCCCTGTGGAACACCAAATGATACATTTTTTGGCACAGAGATAATGTTGTTAAGACGTATGGACTGTTTACGATTAGATAGATACTCGCTAAACCAGCTTGGATCAATATTTAAGTTAATACATGTACTTAAAAGAATTTCATGGTTTACACTGTCGAAGGCTTTTGATAAGTCTTATAATACGAGAAGAGATATTTTTTTCATATCTATATTATTATATATACTATTCGTAACTTTAAGCAGTGCAGTTTCCGTCGAAAGTTTCGGTTTGAAACCATGCTGGTTAATACTTATTATTCTATTTGATTCTAAATATGACATAAGTTGGCATGCAACAATTTTTTCTAATATTTTAGAGAAAATGGGTAGCAGGGAAATGGGACGATAGTTTGTCACATCTTCTCTGTCCCCCTTTTTATGCAGAGGTATTACATGTGCTATTTTCCAAGAGTCAGGAAACTTTTTAGTAACAATGGAAGTGTTCATAATAGTTAGAATATAGGATGCAATCACGGGTAGAGCATCTTTGATGAACTGAAATGGTATACCATCTAAACCATAAGAGCCAGAGTTTCTTAGGCTCTTTATGGTAAGAATTAGGGTAGCGCAATCGATAGGAATAATCTTGAAGTACTCTCTTGTGTTTTCATTGGAAGAATTGTCATTTAAGCAATTACTCATATTCACTGAGTTGATGTTTTCTTGAGTTTTTTCATATGTATTCTTGCCAACGTTAGCAAAATAGTTATTAAAGTTTTCTGCTTTGTCTTTCAACTCCGTAATATTTTCATAACTTTCTGAGGTACTCTTTTCATTTGGTATCATGCTTCTTATCACTTTCCATGTTGCTGCTGTATCATGTCTAGAGTCATTAAATTGTTTTTTGTAAAAGTCTTTTTTACTTACACTGATGAGAGATCTGACACGTTTCTTTTCTGTTTTATAACGTTCTCGGAGAGTCATATCATATCTATTCACTTTTAGCTCTTTTTGTATTTGATTTCTGATTTGCATTGCCTCTTTGATGTCATTAGTTAGCCAGGGGGCTGAGGGGCGGGTTATTTTTCTTGTTACAATGGGTGCACAACTATCTAAGCATTCAAGGAAGACTTTTGTTAGAATCTTAACCTGCAAATCGACGTTATCTGTGTATTTAATTCTATTAAGTGCATTTGTGTTGTTGATTAATGTTTCACAAAAGATATCAGGGGAGTAATTTTTTAGACACCGGAATGTCTTGAGGAGAGGCTTCCTTTTTGGCTTGTTTATGTTTAGCATAGCAATGTTCAGCTCGTGGTCTGCAATTGGGCAGGGAACTACGTCCCAATAGAGTATACTTTCCACTTTATTTGTTATTATCAGATCTATAAGAGTCCTAGAATTGGGGGTTATGCGGGTCGGTTTTGTCACTATTTGTGTTAACTTCACAGTGTTGATCACCCTTTTCATTTTGTTATCTGCTGAGAGCAAGTCATCATTAAAATCACCAAGTATGTATATGGGTTTATGACGCACACAGATATTTCTGAATGTTTCTAGTAGATGATTGAATGAACTGGTAGGTGCTTTAGGGTGACGGTAAACACACCCTACAATGAAAGATGGAAGTTTCTGATACTGCACAGTGATCCATAAATCTTCGAGCTCCTCAGTTTTTTCTAAACCTGTGGCTATTTCTGATGCACTAAGATAATTTCTAACATAAATACAAACCCCACCCCCTCGGCCATGGTCATTGCGAAATATTTTAAACTCTGGGATATTCACATATCTATTTTCAGTTGTAGGAGGAAGCCAAGTTTCACTTACACAGAGGATGTCTATGTTGTAGTCTTTTGTTAGCATTGTTATTTCCTCAAAATGAGCGAGCAGGGACTGAGCGTTCACATGTACTAATGTTACATTCTTACCATGTTTCATTGGGGTGGTATCCATAGTCATAGTTGTAGTTTCGACTGTGTGATTCTGCTGGGAATTCATCATTGTAGTGTGTTCTGGGGTTAGCCCATGGATCCTGGTGTCTGTACCTGCCGTTGGATGTGTAACGCTGGTTTGAGTACGTGCCGTGGTATGATCGGGCCTTCCCAAAGTTTGTATACCTAGGTGAGTGTCTAGGGTTGTAAGAGCCATCACTCCAGGAGAAGTCTCTTGTGCGTGGACGGCGATAAGAGAGGTTTGTATTGTGTCTCTTTCTGTAGTCTCACGTATAGGGGATTGTTTCATTAGCTCTTTGCTGTTTATTTTGGTATGACTGTAGTTTGGGATATTTTGTAGAATACCCAGGTTGTGTCCATTGTTTGCCCCCACGAAATGGCTGGACACTTGTGCCTGTAGGCCATTGATTCAGTTTGTAAGGCACATATTCAAATTCTTTCGATATAGTTATTGCGAAGGAAACCCAGTTTGGTTTGCAAGAAAGCTCCTTAATCAAGACTTCTTCAGAAGGAATGCCTTGATTTGTCAATGTATTACGTATCTCTCTCTCAAAGGGGTTGCCAGGAATGCGAATATATATTTGAGCTGTAACCCTTGCACTTGCATTATTGGGCAACTGTGGCTGTGGGGGAGAGGACTTCGATGGAATATTTAGAATAGAGACTGCTGCTATTTTGTCTTTTCTGTTTTCTTCATTGTTTTGCAGCCTATTGCTGGGTTGGTTATTTGTGCTGGAAGATGTAATTTGGTTGTCCTGGTTAGTGATAGTTGCTGTGTTGTTAGGAGTAGTGGAGATTGACTCTATATCTTCTTCGCTGTTTTGCAACTCTTTACCAGGTTGGTTGTTTGTGCTGGGAAGAATCTTGTTCTGGTTAGTGCCTGTTGTTGTATTGTTAGGAGTAGTTGGAAAGGACGCTGTTGTTTCATCACTATTTTGTAACCTGTTACTGATTTGATTATTTATGCTAGATGGTGTATTCAGGTTGTCTTGATGACTATCACTTTTATCTGGATCTACCTCTTCTTCACTACCACTGTCACATTCGTCTCTCAATGCACTGAAGGAATTGTGAGTAGAGACAGAAAACCTAGTTTGCAAAACCTGAGGGTTGTTGATAGAAGGGACATCATCGTTGTTAGGTGACAGCACTGAACTGAGAGGTGGAGATGTTTCTAATAGCAGTTTCAACCTAGAATTATCTCTTTTAAGTAGGACAATGTCAGATTCTAGCAAACCCACCTTGTGTTGTAAGGCTTTCACCTTTTCAGCATCTGCTTCCAAAATTTTCACCTTATCTGCAAGACTTTCTATCATTCGATGTAGGTCTCCTAGGTCGTGTGTTTTTTTAGACTCTATGGATTTTACAACCAAAGTTTGAGGTTGAAAGAGTTTGTCAAGTTCACCATTCATTGAGATATTCAGGACACTTGCGCTAAAAGTGATTATGTTTGTAATTATCTCTTTTTTTACACATTTTTTTATGATGTGTTTACCACTGTATTGGGGAAAGAGTTCCACTACCTTCGAAAGCAAAAGTTGACTTGTTTTGTACAGAGTGACTTTTTTAATTTTTTCCAATTCCCTTCTGATGTCCTCACGTGAATATACGAATATTCTGTCCAGAGATGATATAAACACTTCGGGAAAATTATCAGTATTTACACACGGAAGGTCATAAAGGTTAACATTTTCCGATGAGGACATTCTGGTGTGAATGGGAGGGAAACTGCGGTATGAGGGGAACTGCAGGTTCACCTAAGAAAGGTCCTTTTTAGGTCGGTCGCGAGAGGTTGTGGTTGAAATCGGTAACACTGGGAGAGACACTCTCAACGGTTTCTGATATGTTATAAGATTATAATGAATTTTCTTTGTATCTTTTAAAACACAAAAGTTGTAATAATCACTCTGACTTAAATTTGAAGATTTATATTTCAGTATGCTTTCGTTAATTTTATAGCTGTGCATTTAAACTCTGTCACTTGATAAACGCAATATTATTGGGAGCTCAATGCGTACACAGCCACAGTTGCCCAATAACGCAAGTGCAAGGGTTACAGCTCAAATATATATTCGCATTCCTGGCAACCCCTTTGAGAGAGAGATACGTAATACATTGACAAATCAAGGCATTCCTTCTGAAGAAGTCTTGATTAAGGAGCTTTCTCGCAAACCAAACTGGGTTTCCTTCACAATAACGATATCGAAAGGATTTGAATATGTGCCTTACAAACTGAATCAATGGCCTACAGGCACAAGTATCCAGCCATTTCGTGGGGGCAAACAATGGACACAACCTGGGTATTCTACAAAATATCCCAAACTACAGTCATACCAAAATAAACAGCAAAGAGCTAATGAAACAATCCCCTATACGCGAGACTACAGAAAGAGACACAATACAAACCTCTCTTATCGCCGTCCACGCACAAGAGACTTCTCCTGGAGTGATGGCTCTTACAACCCTAGACACTCACCTAGGCATACAAACTTTGGGAAGGCCCGATCATACCACGGCACGTACTCAAACCAGCGTTACACATCCAACGGCAGGTACAGACACCAGGATCCATGGGCTAACCCCAGAACACACTACAATGATGAATTCCCAGCAGAATCACACAGTCGAAACTACAACTATGACTATGGATACCACCCCAATGAAACATGGTAAGAGTGTAACATTAGTACATGTGAACGCTCAGTCCCTGCTCGCTCATTTTGAGGAAATAATAATGCTAACAAAAGACTACAACATAGACATCCTCTGTGTAAGTGAAACTTGGCTTCCTCCTACAACTGAAAATAGATATGTGAATATCCCAGAGTTTAAAATATTTCGCAATGACCATGGCCGAGGGGGTGGGGTTTGTATTTATGTTAGAAATTATCTTCGTGCATCAGAAATAACCACAGGTTTAGAAAAAACTGAGGATCTCGAAGATTTATGGATCACTGTGCAGTATCAGAAACTTCCATCTTTCATTGTAGGGTGTGTTTACCGTCACCCTAAAGCACCTACCAGTTCATTCAATCATCTACTAGAAACATTCAGAAATATCTGTGTGCGTCATAAACCCATATACATACTTGGTGATTTTAATGATGACTTGCTCTCAGCAGATAACAAAATGAAAAGGGTGATCAACACTGTGAAGTTAACACAAATAGTGACAAAACCGGCCCGCATAACCCCCAATTCTAGGACTCTTATAGATCTGATAATAACAAATAAAGTGGAAAGTATACTCTATTGGGACGTAGTTCCCTGCCCAATTGCAGACCACGAGCTGAACATTGCTATGCTAAACATAAACAAGCCGAAAAGGAGACCTCTCCTCAAGACATTCCGGTGTCTAAAAAATTACTCCCCTGATATCTTTTGTGAAACATTAATCAACAACACAAATGCACTTAATAGAATTAAATACACAGATAACGTCGATTTGCAGGTTGAGATTCTAACAAAAGTCTTCCTTGAATGCTTAGATAGTTGTGCACCCATTGTAACAAGAAAAATAACCCGCCCCTCAGCCCCCTGGCTAACTAATGACATCAAAGAGGCAATGCAAATCAGAAATCAAATACAAAAAGAGCTAAAAGTGAATAGATATGATATGACTCTCCGAGAACGTTATAAAACAGAAAAGAAACGTGTCAGATCTCTCATCAGTGTAAGTAAAAAAGACTTTTACAAAAAACAATTTAATGACTCTAGACATGATACAGCAGCAACATGGAAAGTGATAAGAAGCATGATACCAAATGAAAAGAGTACCTCAGAAAGTTATGAAAATATTACGGAGTTGAAAGACAAAGCAGAAAACTTTAATAACTATTTTGCTAACGTTGGCAAAAATACATATGAAAAAACTCAAGAAAACATCAACTCAGTGAATATGAGTAATTGCTTAAATGACAATTCTTCCAATGAAAACACAAGAGAGTACTTCAAGATAATTCCGATCGATTGTGCTACCCTAATTCTTACCATAAAGAGCCTAAGAAACTCTGGCTCTTATGGTTCAGATGGTATACCATTTCAGTTCATCAAAGATGCTCTACCCATGATTGCATCCTATATTCTAACTATTATGAACACTTCCATTGTTACTAAAAAGTTTCCTGACTCTTGGAAAATAGCACATGTAATACCTCTGCATAAAAAGGGGGACAGAGAAGATGTGACAAACTATCGTCCCATTTCCCTGCTACCCATTTTCTCTAAAATATTTGAAAAAATTGTTACATGCCAACTTATGTCATATTTAGAATCAAATAGAATAATAAGTATTAACCAGCATGGTTTCAGACCGAAACTTTCGACGGAAACTGCACTGCTTAAAGTTACGAATAGTATATATAATAATATAGATATGAAAAAAATATCTCTTCTCGTATTATAAGACTTATCAAAAGCCTTCGACAGTGTAAACCATGAAATTCTTTTAAGTAAATGTATTAACTTAAATATTGATCCAAGCTGGTTTAGCGAGTATCTATCTAATCGTAAACAGTCCATACGTCTTAACAACATTATCTCTGTGCCAAAAAATGTATCATTTGGTGTTCCACAGGGATCAGTATTTGGTCCTATCCTCTTCTCCATTTACGTAAATGATCTATCTTCTTTCATTTCTGACTTCCTAGTCGTACAATATGCAGATAACACTCAACTACTCCTTAGTGGTGATATTAATAATCTCCCAGAGCTAACTTTAAGAGCAGAAAACACTCTGTCAAAAATTAAAACCTATTTCCAAGAAATTGGGCTGTTAATTAACGAAAGTAAAACACAGTGCATATTTATTGGTTCAAGGTTCCACATAGCACAAATTCCAGAAAACACAACAATTAATTTTTGCGACAATATTATCACACCTAGCAAAACAGTCAAAAACCTAGGAATTCACTTTGATAACCACATGTTGTTTGATTCCCACATAGATAAAGTATGCAAAAAGGTTACAGGAACATTAATGTACTTATCACGTATAAAAGACAATTTTGAGACTACCACTCGAATAACTGTTGTTGAATCTCTAGCCCTAAGTCACATTAATTACTGCACAACTGTTTGGGGAGCTACCACTAAGACTCAGATAAACAGAATACAGAAGCTTATTAATTTTGCAGCTCGAGTTGCCCTGGGAGGAATAAGAAAATATGACCACATCACACCAGCTCTCAATAAACTTGGGTGGCTGTGGGCAGAAAATAAGGTCGCTTATGCTATTTATGTTTTTGTATTCAAAATTTTGGACCATCATTATCCTAGCTGGCTATTTGATTTAAAAACAGTCAGGGATATAAGGGGAACCAACACAAGACAGAGCAGTGAGATCTTTATTCACAGAACAAACACAGAAGCAGGTTCAAAGATGATCACTATCAAAGGGCCAACACTCTGGAATAATATTCCAGAGCATCTTAAAAATGCATCCTCTTTCACAGCTTTCAAAGGCAAACTATATAGTTTTCTTTTGGACAAATAGTTGCTGCTCATTAAGAACTAATTATTCTCATTGTAAGGAAACAAATATGGAAATGATGCCAATAATAACGATCCTGTATCTAGTGGCATACTTACTACTTTATTATTAACATTATTGTAACATTTTTATTACAGCATTATTATTTTCTATGAAAGCTACATTAAATTTAACTATATGTCTAACCCTCTTATTTGTTAGTTTAATTACATGTCTACTTATAAGTTACTATTAATGTTGAATAACCATTGTACAAAATGGAAATAAATGTTTTTGTTTTTTTGTTTGTTACACGTCCTTTCGAGCGCTAAAATTAATGCGGAAAGTTGAGTTGAAATGACTAATATAAACAAATTTGCAACTTTGACCTTCCTCTTTCTTCTCAGGTAGGCACTTTTGATGGCACTCTTCTATAGATCTGTAACTACCTTCCCCTTCATCACAGCCTCCAAATAAATAGCAATCACACTGATTTGATGATTCGTTGAAATAATGCCGGGTCACGAAAATAATTGTGAGGGTGATTTTTCGTACACGAAGAAACCACTCAGATAAGGAGAAGACAGTGGTAATCTCAGGCATAAGCGAGTCCCAGGAGCCAACATGACAGGGGAGACTTGAAGAAAATAAAGCTAGGGTTGTAGACCTGATAAGATAGCTTGGAGTAGTATGTGGTCCTGAGGATATTGTAAACATACACCAACTAGGTAAATATTCGAGGGAAAGAAAGCCGAGACCAACAAAAGTAACCTTTGAGAGAGGGGAAACATGTAGGGAAATATTGTTGAGAAAAAAAAGTCTAAAAGACCTTCAAGAATTCAAAGAAGTGTTCATTAGACAATATAGAACACAGGAAGAGATGGGAAAGATCAAAAACTTGTTGCAAGAGGCAAGAAGGTTAAATGATGAAAGAAATGAAGAAGAGAAGAAAAATTTTCATTACAGAGTTCTTCCAGACAAAGGGGAGATAAAGAAGATAATGACAGAAGATCAGGGGATGGGGCCTCATTAAGATTGTTATACACAAATGCTGATGGATTAGCTGGTAAGGCAGTAGAATTAAAAGATAGGATTCACAACAGTAAGGCAGATATAGTAGCAATTACAGAGACTAAGTTGAGTGAGGACATAAACAGTGTCACAGTTTTTCCTAAGGGTTTCATAATACTAAGGGTTGAAAGATCTGAGAGGACTGGTGGAGGGATAGCACTGCTCATAAGTGAAAGGATTCAAGTCGAAGAAATAAACTTGGCTATAGAAAGTGAGTTCAAGGAATTTCTTGTTGCTCGCATAAATACTGGGTCAGAGAGCATTATAATAACTGTTGTATACAACCCACCAAGGAACCAAAATAGGCTTGAAGTTTATGAGGAAAGTCATATAGGTAATATTGAAGTCATAAACTCAGTTGTTAACATGGCACGGGAAAAAAAATGTAGGATTTTGATTATGGGAGACTTTAATCATAAAGAGATAGATTGGATAAATCTTGACCCACACAGTGGTGAGGACTCATTCGGGGCAAGATTCCTAGATTGCGTACAAGGGAATTTCCTACACCAACATGTAATGGAACCAACAAGGGCCAGGGGTGGGGATGAGCCATCACTACTTGATCTAGTGTTCACAGATAATGAGTTGGATATTGAAAAAATTGAGTATGAACCACCAATTGGAAAGAGTGACCACTGTGTGTTGTTGATGGAGTATATCATTGAAGATATTCTTCCTGAGAGTAGAGGCACTGAGAACATGAGGAGGAACTATCCGAAAGGAGATTACATCAAAATGAATGAGCTTTTTGCAGTTCTTGACTGGAGAACCTTATTTTACAACAAATCTGTACAAGAAATGTATGACATCTTTTGTGAGAAATATGGGAAGATAGTAGATTGCTGCATACCTGTCACCAAAGTAGGTGTAATTCATGCCAGAGAGAAATGGTTCGATAATGGGTGTAAAAGAGCTAAGGAGTGGAGAGACAAATGCTGGAAAAGGTATAGGAGGAGAAAAAACATAAATGCCTGGCAAACCTACAAAAGAGCAAGAAATGACTACCTAAGTAAAAGGAGAGAGGCAGAGAGAGACTATGAGAGGGACATCACCAGGAAGGCTAAAGAAAATCCTAAGCTTTTCCACAGCTTTATCAGAGGAAAACTGAAGGTAAAAGAACAGGTTTTAAGGCTAAAGAGAGCGGATGGAAGCATCACTGAGACGGATGAAAAGATCTGCAAAGAATTGAACAAAGAGTTTCAGTCAGTATTTACAGTAGAAAATACCCCACCCCCTCAGATTGCAGTGATAGAAGCTCAAGGGCCGGTATTAGAGAACATCAACCTTACAGCCACAGAGGTATGCAAAGCGCTGATGGATTTAGATGTTCATAAAGCTACAGGTCCCGATGACATATCCCCTCATGTGCTTAAAAAATGCGCAAACACAATATCAGTGGCACTAAGTATCATATTTAAGGAGTCACTGGAGTCGGGGGAGATTCCAAGATGCTGGAAACAAGCAAATGTGATACCTATCTTCTAAAAGGGAAGGAGGGATACGGCTCTGAACTATAGACCAGTTTACTTGACCAGCATAGTTTGCAAACTTATGGAGAAACTATTAAGGAAACATATCTCTCTTCACTTGGAATCCTTCAACTTTTTGTCAGTGAGGCAACATGGCTTCAGAGAAGGTAGATCAACAGTAACAAACTTATTAGAATTTTATGATGAGGTAAGCCAAATCTTACAGGAAAGAGAGGGCTGGGCAGATTGCATATTCCTAGACTTCCAGAAAGCGTTTGACACTGTTCCACATGGGAGACTTATTAGGAAGCTGCAATCAATGGCTAGAATAGGTGGAAATGTTTTGGAATGGATAAAAACTTACTTAGAAGGAAGGGAACAGAGGGTTAGAGTAAGACAATCAGTGTCTGAATGGAGAAGAGTTAGTAGTGGAGTTCCACAGGGTTCAGTTTTAGGGCCACTTTTGTTCCTTGTATATGTAAATGACCTACCAGAGTCTGTAAATTCATTCATGAATATGTTTGCAGATGATGCAAAGATTGTGAAGAAAGTAAAAAACGAGAACAATGGTAGAGAACTTCAGGAGGATCTAAACAATCTGCATGAGTGGTCAGAAAAGTGGCTAATGAAATTCAATGCTTCAAAATGTAAGGTAATGAGAATGGGTACAAGTGCAAGAAGGCCCAAGCTTGACTACTCGGTGGCTGGAGTACAACTTCAAGAGACAGAAAATGAGAGAGATCTAGGAGTAAACATACTGGCAGATTTGTCTCCAGAAATACATATAAATGGCATAGTAAGGGCAGCATATGCATTCTTATCAAATGTAAGGGTAGCCTTCAGGCACATGGACAAGGAAATGTTCAGAAATATTTATGTAACCTATGTGAGGCCAAAACTCGAATATGCAGCCCCCTTTTGGAATCCGCACTTGAAAAAGCACATAGCTAAGCTTGAAAAAGTTCAAAGACATGCCACGAAACTGGTGCCAGAAATACGCAATCTCAGTTATGATGAGAGGCTGAGGGAATTAGACTTACCATCACTCGAAGCTAGAAGAGTGAGGGGGGATATGGTGACAGTCTTTAAATTCCTTCATGGTTATGATAGAGTGGATAGGGATCGATATTTTGATATGGCTGGCTCTAGAACTAGAGGTCATAGTTTGAAGCTTCGTAAGAAAACTTCTTCGCAGGATGTAAGGAGATACTTTTTCAGTGTAAGAGTAGTTGATAATTGGAATTGGCTAAGCGAGGAGGTAGTTAATGCTATCTCAATCCATAGTTTTAAGGACAGGTATGATAAGTATGACTAAGTATAAAATGGAACCGATCAGGAGACGGGAAGATACGAGCTTTGGGCTCTTTCCCGTAAACACAATTAGGTAATCACAATTAGGTAATCACTTCATGGTTATGATAGAGTGGATAGGGATCGATATTTTGATATGGCTGGCTCTAGAACTAGAGGTCATAGTTTGAAGCTTCGTAAGAAAACTTGTTTGCAGGATGTAAGGAAATACTTTTTCAGTGTAAGAGTAGTTGATAATTGGAATTCGCTAAGCGAGGAGGTAGTTAATGCTATCTCAATCCATAGTTTTAAGGACAGGTATGATAAGTATCACTAAGTATAAAATGGAACCGAGCAGGAGACGGGAAGATACGAGCTTTGGGCTCTTTCCCGTAAACACAATTAGGTAATCACAATTAGGTAATCACACACACACACACACACAGACAGGCACTTGATAAGGAGAAGACAGTGGTAATCTCAAGCATAAGCGAATCCCAGGAGCCAACATGGCAGGGGAGACTTGAAGAAAATAAAGCTAGGGTTGTAGACCTGATAAGAAAGCTTGGAGTAGTATGTGGTCCTGAGGATATTGTAAACATACACCAACTAGGTAAATATTCGAGGGAAGGAAAGCCGAGACCAACAAAAGTAACCTTTGAGAGAGGGGAAACATGTAGGGAAATATTGTTGATAAAAGAAAGTCTAAAAGACCTTCAAGAATTCAAAGAAGTGTTCATTAGATAATACAGAACACAGGAAGAGATGGGAAAGATCAAAAAATTTGTTGCAAGAGGCAAGAAGGTTAAATGATGAAGGAAATGAAGAAGAGAAGAAAAATTTTCATTACAGAGTTCTTTCAGACAAAGGGGAGATAAAGAAGATAATGACAGAAGATCAGGGGATGGGGCCTCATTAAGATTGTTATACACAAATTCTGATGGATTAGCTGGTAAGGCAGTAGAATTAAAAGATGGGATTCACAACAGTAAGGCAGATATAGTAGCAATTGCAGAGATTAAGTTGAGTGAGGACATAAACAGTGTCACAGTTTTTCCTAAGGGCTTCAGAATACTAAGGGTTGAAAGATCTGAGAGGACTGGTGGAGGGATAGCACTGCTCATAAGTGAAAGGATTCAAGTTGAAGAAATAAACTTGGCTATAGAAAGTGAGTTCAAGGAATTTCTTGTTGCTCGCATAAATACTGGGTCAGAGAGCATTATAATAACTGTTGTATACAACCCATCAAGGAACCAAAATAGGCTTGAAGTTTATGAGGAAAGTCATATAGGTAATATTGAAGTCATAAACTCAGTTGTTAACATGGCACGGGAAAAAAAATGTAGGATTTTGATTATGGGAGACTTTAATCATAAAGAGATAGATTGGACAAATCTTGACCCACACAGTGGTGAGGACTCATTCGGGGCAAGATTCCTAGATTGCGTACAAGGGAATTTCCTACACCAACATGTAATGGAACCAACAAGGGCCAGGGGTGGGGATGAGCCATCACTACTTGATCTAGTGTTCACAGATAATGAGTTGGATATTGAAAAAATTGAGTATGTATCACCAATTGGAAAGAGTGACCACTGTGTGTTGTTGATGGAGTATATCATTGAAGATATTCTTCCTGAGAGTAGAGGCATTGAGAACATGAGGAGGAACTATCCGAAAGGAGATTACATCAAAATAAATGAGCTTTTTGCAGTTCTTGACTGGAGAACCTTATTTTACAACAAATCTGTACAAGAAATGTATGACATCTTTTGTGAGAAATATGGGAAGATAGTAGATTGCTGCATACCTGTCACCAAAGTAGGTGTAATTCATGCCAGAGAGAAATGGTTCGATAATGGGTGTAAAAGAGCTAAGGAGTGGAGAGACAAATGCTGGAAAAGGTATAGGAGGAGAAAAAACATAAATGCCTGGCAAACCTACAAAAGAGCAAGAAATGACTACCTAAGTAAAAGGAGAGAGGCAGAGAGAGACTATGAGAGGGACATCACCAGGAAGGCTAAAGAAAATCCCAAGCTTTTCCACAGCTTTATCAGAGGAAAACTGAAGGTAAAAGAACAGGTTTTAAGGCTAAAAAGAGCGGATGGAAGCATCACTGAGACGGATGAAGAGATCTGCAAAGAATTGAACAAGGAGTTTCAGTCAGTATTTACAGTAGAAAATACCCCACCCCCTCAGATTGCAGTGATAGAAGCTCAAGGGCCGGTATTAGAGAACATCAACCTTACAGCCACAGAGGTATGCAAAGCGCTGATGGATTTAGATGTTCATAAAGCTACAGGTCCTGATGACATATCCCCTCATGCGCTTAAAAAATGCACAAACTCAATATCAGTGGCACTAAGTATCATATTTAAAAAGTCACTGGAGTCAGGGGAGATTCCAAGATGCTGGAAACAAGCAAATGTGATACCTATCTTCAAAAAGGGAAGGAGGGATATGGCTCTGAACTATAGACCAGTTTCCTTGACCAGCATAGTTTGCAAAGTTATGGAGAAACTACTAAGGAAACATATCTCTCTTCACTTGGAATCCTTCAACTTTTTGTCAGTGAGGCAACATGGCTTCAGAGAAGGTAGATCAACAGTAACAAACTTATTAGAATTTTATGATGAGGTAAGCCAAATCTTACAGGAAAGAGAGGGCTGGGCAGATTGCATATTCCTAGACTTCCAGAAAGCGTTTGACACTGTTCCACATTGGAGACTTATTAGGAAGCTGCAAGCAATGGCTAGAATAGGTGAAAATGTTTTGGAATGGATAAAAACTTACTTAGAAGGAAGGGAACAGAGGGTTAGAGTAAGACACTCAGTGTCTGAATGGAGAAGAGTTAGTAGTGGAGTTCCACAGGGTTCAGTTTTAGGGCCACTTTTGTTCCTTGTATATGTAAATGACCTACCAGAGTCTGTAAATTCATTCATGAATATGTTTGCAGATGATGCAAAGATTGTGAAGAAAGTAAAAAACGAGAACAATGGTAGAGAACTTCAGGAGGATCTAAATAATCTGCATGAGTGTTCTGAAAAGTGGCTAATGAAATTCAATACTTCAAAATGTAGGGTAATGAGAATGGGTACAAGTGCAAGAAGGCCCAAGCTTGACTACTCGGTGGCTGGAGTACAACTTCAAGAGACAGAAAATGAGAGATCTAGGAGTAAACATACTGGCAGATTTGTCTCCAGAAATACATATAAATGGCATAGTAAGGGCAGCATATGCATTCTTATCAAATGTAAGGGTAGCCTTCAGGCACATGGACAAGGAAATGTTCAGAAATATTTATGTAACCTATGTGAGGCCAAAACTCGAATATGCAGCCCCCTTTTGGAATCCGCACTTGAAAAAGCACATAGCTAAGCTTGAAAAAGTTCAAAGACATGCCACGAAACTGGTGCCAGAAATACGCAATCTCAGTTATGATGAGAGGCTGAGGGAATTAGACTTACCATCACTCGAAGCTAGAAGAGTGAGGGGGGATATGGTAACAGTCTTTAAATTCCTTCATGGTTATGATAGAGTGGATAGGGTTCGATATTTTGATATGGCTGGCTCTATTACTAGAGGTCATAGTTTGAAGCTTCGTAAGAAAACTTCTTTGCAGGATGTAAGAAAATACTTTTTCAGTGTAAGAGTAGTTGATAATTGGAATTCGCTGAGCGAGGGGGTAGTTAATGCTATCTCAATCCATAGTTTTAAGGACAGGTATGATAAGTATGACTAAGTATAAAATGGAACCTATCAGGAGACGGGAAGATACGAGCTTTGGGCTCTTTCCTGTAAACACAATTAGGTAATCACACACACACACACACACACACACACACACACACACACACACACACACACACACACACACACACACACATATATATATATATATATATATATATATATATATATATATATATATATATATATATATATATATATATATATATATATATATATCGCAATTTTTCAAGTCACAAACTATATTGGGCATAGAATAAGTTAGCATTGTCTTATTTTGTATTCGAATATTATCTTTTATTTCCTGTAACATCATTTGATCTTTGATACTATATTTACTTGAACCACACTAGCAAAGAACTACCTGATGATTGATTTTTAGGCACCAAGAAACACACCTTTGTTTCCTTCTTGATAACATTTATCTATTTTATGACCTTTTTTTTCATCTGATGATCTGAAATATAATTTGAAAATCTTTAAATATTATTCTATATTTTTGTTAATACATAAAGCAACAAAGCTCTCTCTCTCTCTCTCTCTCTCCTCTCTCTCTCTCTCTCTCTCTCTCTCTCCTCTCTCTCTCCTCTCTCTCTCTCTCTCTCTCTCCCTCTCTCTCTCTCCTCTCTCTCTCTCTCTCTCTGAGAAAAAGCTATATATCAGTGGTTACACCCCCTACGTTCGGCTGCCTCAGACTTGCGCATGCACAGTATGAAGTGTGTGATGTCATAGTCACCTCCCTCTCTCGTTGATGTCTCTCCAAGCCAGAGTTTCCACCTCACCTGGCACCATGGACTATTCGGGACCATCCTCCGTGGTGGATATCGAGGCTTACCTCGTCCTGTGTGACGAGGATGGCCAGGATAAGCGGAACTGGCCTCCTCTTCCCCCCTGTAGACATCAGCAGCCGCCAGCTGGGATTACATGCTCTCCCCCTCACCCTCGACCTCTGAACTCTGCCTCATCTAAATGCCCCATCGAACACGGGTCTGATACCAGCAGTGCCTCAACGTCGCCTGCTGCCAAGATGCACAAGACAGACAAGGATGCTGTACAACTTGCATCCTCTGACAGTCCCTTGCCCCGCCCTCTTCCTCCTGCTGTACCTTCATTGCCCCCTTCTGCTACCTTTTCATCACTCCAGTCAGCTGCACTCTCGTCACTCCCATCTGCTGCCCCAGCCTTTGATTCCCTGGCGGATTATGTCAAGCTGGGCTTCCAAGAAAACCCCTCCAGTGAAGTGAAGCTTCATTGGCTCACTGATGTCACCAAAACTTTTTGTCTAGATCGGGAGCTGGCTGAGGTGAAGATGTCTTCGGTTACATCACGCTTTGTCTACATCTCGAGGCATCACAAGGACATCATTGACTGGGTTACGAGTGGTGATTTCTTTCTCTACGGTGTGATATTCAGAACTCGATTGAGTGGCCCTTTAAGTTTCCAACATACCTCGTTACTCGCTACCCTATTGCACTTGACCCTTCCCTAGCCAAGGAGCTGCCAGGAGTGCACACTGCTTGACGGTTCTTTAAGGACGGGAAGCCTATCAACCGTATTGTTATCACCTGGTGTCTCCCTGAACCACCCCCACCTGTCGATGAAATTTCCTTTCTCCCTTGCCTCCTTTCATGTGAACTGCGCAGGATGAAGGACGAGCAGCCTTGGTGTATTAAATGCTGGGGTATTGGCCATATCTCATGCTATTGTTCTGCTTCGGTCAGATGTGCGTGGTGTGCTGCTGGCCATGATGGATGCACGCTCCTTCTCGCACTGTATTCATGCTTCACCCTGCTGTTGCTGCTTGTGATACTGCTTTGTGATCCACGTCTCAGCCTCCTCCAGACACCTTGCAGTGGAAGTGTGTTCGGTGCAACATGCCTGGGGTCAACGTCTGGCATGGCTGTGCTGGACGGTCTTGTGCCACACCACCTGAGCATGCTCCACCGCCCCTGCCACCACCCATCGCTGCACCTTTCTCTCTACATCCTACTGACTCTGCTGACATCATTGCTCTCTGTAAGGCTGTTGCTACCCTGGAGTCACGCTGTACAGCTCTCATGGCTCGCTTTGATACCATAGGTACCCGCACTGACAGTATGGTCACCCAGCAAGCAACAACGGAAAGGACTCTCGCAAGTTTGGTCGAGTCTCATCATGTTGTTATCGCCACCATCAAGACTCTCACTGACAAGCTTAATAAGGTCGCCTCCCACCTTCAGACGTTGACTGATGCGCGGCCCAGGTCTTCCTCATCTAATGCTCCATCTGACAGTGCCCTGCCCACTTCTGCCCTCCACAAAAGTAAGAATAAGATTCGCTAGTCAAATGCAATTTCATGCCATCTCTTGGAATGCCTTTGGAATTAGATACTCTTCTAAATTCACTGCACTTAGAGCCTATGTTTATCGACATCATCCGCAGGTTATCTTCATACAAGAGGCTGATCCTGGTAGTGCTTCACCAGGGAAGGAGGCTCCTTTGCTCACAGAATATGTTTCATATGTGCATTATACCAGAAGAGGACTCATTACCTACATTCATTCCTCCATACCTCACATGCTCCTTGGTTCTTCTGTGCAAATTGATATGACCTTTCAGCTCTTTGAAATCACTGTCAGGAACGGTACTCTTCAGTTGTGTAATGTCTACTCTGCCCCCTGTGTGATTCATCTACCAGCCCTTCCAATACCTACAGACAGTGGAATTATTTCTATGGGGGATTTTAACGCCAGACACCCTGCCCTTGGTGACTCATCTCCCACTCCCATCCGCGGTGGCAAGCCTCTGCTCGACTACATCCGCCACTACCGCCTCATGCGCTGGGATACAGGTGGTGCCACACACGCTCATGGGGGTACTGTAGATCACATTCTCACAGCTGGCCTTGTGGTACCTAATGTCTCCTGCTCTTCTACCCCTTCTCTCTTTTCTGATCATGTTGGCCTTAGACTGAAATATTCCATACTTCAGACTTCACCTACCATCCCCTAGCACCACACCCGCATCTCTATCCCACATATCTTTCGTTTATCTCTCACCTCCTTCCCACTTTTGATCTCCTTTCTCCTGACAGCTTATGCAACTCCCTGGTGAATTCTACACATGACTTCTACACACATTATGTTCTCAGACCACACATTCCACGTCGCCCTGAGGCCCATTCCTGGACTCTGTATCAGCGTATTGCCCAGGCGTAGAGGACTAGCTGTGGATGCTGGACTCTCCTTTCAAAGACAGCCCATGCCTGACCACCTGTGCCAACATCAGTTGGCAAGGGATGATATGGTTGCCCTGCAAAAGTGTGTGTACGCGGAGTATTGGCAGAAATTTACGGATACTATTAACCATTAGACAAGCTCTTGGACTCTGTGGCATCTTATTAGGAAGGCTGTCAAGAAGAAATCCACCTGTGCTCTACACCAAAGTTTACTTGAGTATGCTCAGGATCTCATTACTACCTGGTCAGCGCAGTCACAAACTTGCATCCTTACTGGGAATGTTCAAGAGGTACTTTCCTCCCACTGCAGTGTTTGTAACCTCCGTCTGATGGGTGCAGTATTACAGACAGATGAGGAGGATGACGTCTCATTCACAGAGGATGAAATATGACGTGCTCTTGCTAGGATTAAGGCTACTGCCCCTGGGTAGGATGGTCTTACATATCAAGTTCTCCGTCTACTTCAGAAAGTTCCTGGTAACCCTCTACTGCAGATCTTCAATCTTTGCTTTTGCTTGGGGCATGTGCCCTCTGCCTGGACCAGAAGCACTCTTATTCCTCTACCAAAACATGGAACTGACAAATTTAGGCTTATCTCCCTCACCTCCTGTTTCAGCAAAGTGTTTGAACACATCCTTCTTGCCCGGCTCATGCACCTTCTAGGGGATAAACTCTCCCCCAGTCTTTATGGTTTCCTTCCGCAATGGAGCACACATCACTGCCTCGCTGAACTCTACACCCACCTTTTCCCCACCAGTGTGATCGCCTTGCTGGACCTCAATTCTGCCTTCGATATAGCCAACAGGGAATTTATTTTTGACCAGCAGGTGGATTTTGGTGTTCGGAGAATATACTGAAATGGATACAGGGATATCTCTGCAACAGAACATCACGTGTCCTTTTTAAATGGTCGCATAGCTCCTATGAATGGTTTGAAATGGGAAATCCTCAGGGGGGTGTACTAAGTCCTTTTCTATTCAATATCCTTATGCATCGTCTGCTCTCCCTCCTTCCTGTCATCCTCGGTACTACAGCTATCTGCTATGCGGACGACATATGCATCCACCTCAAGACCTTCAGCACATGCTCCATGATTTTTACGTGTCTGCTACCTCCTGTGGCCTTATTATCTCCCCAGAAAAAAGCAGGATTTTTACTCAATGCAACTGCAGAACACTGCCTGCATTCAGCATTGGTGGCATTGTCATCCCTCACTGCACACAGTACACATTTTTAGGTGTACCAGTCCGGATCACCCCAGCTATACCTGCGCGTCGACGAATTCATCCCTTCGTGAAGACTGTCTGGAGCCCCGCTTTATCCCTATCAAGTGGCTTGCCAATAATACTGCAGATGTCTCAATCCCAGTGGCGAGGACCTTCTACATCCTACAACTTCAGTCAGTGGTCGACTATCTGTCTCCTGCCTTGTGTCAACTTCCTAGACCAGCGCTCGAGCCACTTGAAAAGTTCCAGAATCGAGTCATGAGATTTATCTTGGGATGTTCTCTCTCTGTCCGTATTGTGAGTATGCAGTTGGAGCTCAACTTGCCCCCTCTTGTGGAGAGGATTTGTGCCAATGTGTCCAATTTCACTGTTAAGTGTCTTCACTACACCCATCTTGCTCCGTACTTCGCTGCTGTCATGAGGACGTCCCTGGGTCCAGACGCACCCAGGCTCCCACTTCGAACAGGAGGTCAAAACCTTATCAAGGTGGTGAGTGACATTCTCCGTGGCCTTGACATCAACTTACCTGTGCAGGCGGCTGTCCCATATTTACCACCCTGGCGTGTCCTGCTCCCCGCTGTCACATTTACACCGACCTCAAAAGATGTCTATCCCCCCTGCAGAGACAGTTAACTCTGGAGACTATCGCTTATGTGTCCACGTCTGTCCCTGCAGCGCACCACGTCTATGTTGATGGTTCTGTGCAAGCAGATGGGAGGGCGGTATGTGCTGTGTTCTCCCCCACCATGGAGCCACCTGTGCCGGCTGATTCATGGATTGGCCGCAGAGTACCCACCTCGTCGAGCTCCACCTACTGTGAACTGAATGCCATCTTGGATGCCGTGACTCTACTTGTTCGACGGATATAATATGCATAAGTGAAAGTTGGATTAATTTAGAGAGTAAAAACCTTAAAGTTGAATACATAATTAATGTATATAAACTTTATAATGCGGATCACAGTGCAGACAGAATAGGAGGAGGGGTAATCATGTATATAAAAACAGCCTCAGAAGTTGCATTAAGTCTGAAATTATGACAGATCTAAATTCAGAAACCTTATGGGTAGAAATAAAAAATAATACAGGAAGTCTTGTTGTAGGAGTAGTCTACAGACCACCGAATCTAGATAGTTAAAATTCGCAAGTTATATATGACAAAATTGCTAAAGTGTCCAGGTCAAACAGAATTTGCATTGTAGGCGATTTAATTTTAGTAATATAAACAGGGAAACCATAACAAGTGATAGTGGCTCTATAGAGTTCTTAGAAGTAGTAGAAGACAATTTCTTTTCTCAGCATGTACTAGAAGCAACACGAGGGAATAATATACTGGATTTAGCTCTCAGAAATAGAGAAAATATGGCTACAAATTTAGAAATTGGTAAACCATTGGGTAACTGTGACCATAAATCCATTAGATTCAACTTAATATTCAAGGAAAGTATTATGGGAAATAAGATAATTGTTCCAAACTTTAGAGCAGGAGATTTTGAGGGGTTAAATACTAAATTATCTAATGAGGTAAGGGAAGGGATTTCTGGAGTACAGAGGTGGGCAGTTAATCCAGAAGGTCAGGTCTCAGGTAGCAGAATAGTTCAATAAGGGGGTACCACAGGTCAAGGATTAGCACAATATGAGATCAATACAGTAAATTTTCTCACAGGTAATAATATCAGTCCGTCAGTTATCATAAATTTGGATGAAGAATATAAAAATTTTGTCACAACTCTCAAGAATAATCAGAAAGTCTATATTCCCATGAAACAATTCAGATAAAGAAAAAATGACTTTAAATGGATGGACAACAGAATAAAGAATCTTATAGGTATTAAAAGAGGAATATACAGGAGACTAAAAAGAGGTGAAGAGCAGTTGAGGCAGCAATATATACAGTTAAACAGGGAAGTTAAAAAGAAAGTTAGAGAGTCGAAAATAAAATACGGAGTTGAAATAGCAGAAGCTAAAGATAATCCTAAAGGTTTTTATCAACACTATCAGACTGAATTTAAGGAATAATGATGGAGATATGTTTACATGTGTAAATTAATATTTCTTATCTGTATTTACCATTGAAAACTTGAAATATATTTCAGAGGTAGAATCCATACACACAGACAGTCCCGATAATATACCTGGTACAATAAATATTACGATGCAGGATATAATAAAAGAAATAGATAAACTAACTGCTCGTAAATCCCCAGGACCTGCTGAAATTTATGCTCGAGTATTAAAGGAGTGCAAGGCAGAGCTTAGTTGCCCACTAACTGCACTATTTAACAATTCAATAAAATTAGGATTACACAGACTGATAAAACTCTCACAACACAGGTTTCTGAAGGGTTTTTCGTGTCTTACAAACTTACTGTGTTTTTACTCAGACGTTTAAGAGGCAGTAGATAGTGGCAAAGAGTACGATACAGTATATCTAGATTTTAGTAAAGCTTTTGATAGAGTTCCTCATTAAAGACTAGTTAAAAAGTTTGAAGCTCATGGTATAGGAGGAGCTGTTCTCAGATGGATCAAATAATGGTTATTGGACAGGAATTAGAGGGTTTGCATAAATGGAGAGAAATCGAAGTGGAGCTCAGTTACTAGCGGGGTACAGCAAGGCTCGGTACTTGGTCCTTTATAATTCATCATATATCCATATGATCTGGATTCGGATATCAGTAGTAACCTAAGTAAATTCGCAAATGACACTAAAATAGGTATAATTATAATTGGAAAAGATATTCATGCTTTGCAAGATATAAATAAATTATTTGGATGGTCGAAGTAGCAAATGGAATTTAATGTTGAAAAATGTAAATTAGTAAAAATGGGTACTATTTTTTTTTTTTTAAGAGTGTGACACCGGGTCAGGCAGAAATTGCCCTCATCAATAAAGGCCCGGGCACGAGACAATACCAAGACGAAGGAAAAGAAAAAGGTTAAGGGCAAGAAAGAGATGAGGTAATGTCACACAAAGGAAAACTACAGACAGAAAAAAACAGTCAAAGTACAGAGGACCCAGAGATATGGAGGAATAGGCTCTGAGATGACGATAGATCTGCTTTTTGAAGGATTAAAGGTCATAAGAATTAGGAAAGGCAGAAGGGGGAAGAGAGTTCCAGAGTCCTGGAGGTAGATGGGAAGAAGCAGTCGCTGCACCAACCAATCCGTGAGCTACAAATCTCTACACAGTACCTGTGAGATGAGGCTGCTTGACGAGTGTTACTCGGCCCCGGCAGTGGAGGAGGAATGCAACTCGCCAACTCATCAGAGCAGCGATGGAAGTAGTAGCGATAGAAAAGCGAAAGGGAAGATACCTTACGGTGAAGAGGGAGAGAATCCAGGTTAGAAGTAAGAGAAGGATCATTAATGAGTCTGACGGCCTTAGATTAAACCCTATCAAGAAGATAAGTAAAGGAAGAAGCACCCCAGATGTGTGAGCAGTATTCTAAGCAGGGGCGAACAAGACCTTTGTAAATTTTACGTAACTGCAATGATGAAAAGTAATGACAAAAACAAAACATGCCAGTTATAAGCTAGATAGCCATGAAATAATGAGCTCTCAGTGTGAGAGGGATTAAGGTGTTCTTGTGAGTAGTATTCTTAAGCCAAGAGAGCAATGTAATGAAGTCAGAATTAAAGTAAACAGAATTTTAGGATTTATCTCAAGAAGTGTTAGCAATAAGACGGAATAGGTTATTTTACAGCTCTATCTTGTATTAGTTAGGCCCCCATCTGGAGTATGCTGTGCAATTCTGTTCACCCTATAATAGGATGGAAATTGAATCCTTGGAGAGAGTGCAGTGAAGGATGACCATGATGCTACACAATATCAGAAATCTATCACATGAAGACAGGCTCAAAACACTTAATCTGCACTCTCGAGAGAGGCTCAGAGTTAGGAGGGGGGATATGATTGAGGTGTATAAATGGTTTAAAGGTATTAACAAGGTGATATTAATAAGGTTTTAAAAAATAATGATCAAACCAAAACTCGAAATAATGGGCTTAATTTAGGTTCAGAAAAGAAATTGGTAAAAATTGGTTCAGTAACAGAGTAGCTAATACATGGAATAAGCTTCCTAGTAGTATAATAAATGCCAATACCTTAGACACCTTCAAATGTAGATTAGACAGACATATGACAGATGAAGGCTGGGTATGAATAGTTTAGTGCTTTGTGCATTAATAAAAATAAATATAGAGTAGAATAGAATATGTCTGACATGCTGATATCTTCAGTCAAAACGAAGTTGCCTCGTGTGTGCCAGTAGGCATGTTGCAGTGTCCTCTTTTCTTATGTTCTTATAAAACATTAATAATACAGGGTGTATTAAGAGTCCTGAAACCGGCCAAAGACAAAATGAGTCATTGGTACTATGACATGATTCCTCATCGTTGGAATGAGAGGTGAGGCCTAAGAAGGGCACCAATGTCACTTAACATTGACCCTCTAATTCACTGGAGCTTGGTTTTCTTATCCAGAATCTTAGTCGTCTAAAGTAGAGACTTATACTTTGTTTTCTCCCTGTTGATCCCAGTATCTTAAACAAAATATATACAAATATTGTAAAGTGGTAAAAAATGCGAATTGTCTGGGGGGATTATATTTAGCAAGCAATATATCTGATGAAATTTACCCATGGTTTCAGCCTTTCGGAAAAAATATAGAACTTTAATGG
>JAXCGZ010006390.1:32500-44338 GCA_037179515.1 Halocaridina rubra | reverse complement strand
CTCTTGCCCCAATATCAGTGGAAGTTCTGGGCACGTAAAAAGAATTCTGATATCTGGTGTTGACGTTATTGATACGCACTTGATTAACTGTTGGCAATGAGAAGAGCCATTCCGGTAATATTCCATGATTTATTTTAAAAACTAAAAGACAGATATTATATATGAACTTCCTGTCCATCCTTAGCCAACCCAATCTCTCAAAGAGGGGAGTCACGTGATCATATTTATGCACCCCCCCTATGGCAACTCTTGCAGCAAAATTCTGGAGCCTTTTCACTCGTAACGTCTGGGTCTTAGTCGTGGAATCCCAAACACTCAGACAGTAGTTAAGAATACTTAAAATTAATGTTTGTACTACAATTACCCTACAATCAGGCTCGAATCTTTCATAGACTCTGTTCAAGTAAATAAGGGTCCCGTTCACTTTTTTATGTAGTTCATCGATATGAAAATTAAATGTCATGGTACTGTCCATAATAACTCCTAGATTTTTAACCTTATTAGATGGGAAGAGTGAAACATTGTTGAAATTTATACTGATGTTCTCAGGAATGCGGGACAGGTATTGATTTGATCCAAAAATAACAAATTTAGTTTTATTTTCGTTCAGTAAAAGACCATTACTGTTAAAATAACTTTTGGCACAGTTTAATATATCTTCAGCCCTTTTTAAGATTTCAGGAATTCTATCAATGTCACCAGTAAGCATAATCTGGGTGTCATCAGCATACATAACAAGTAGGCAATCTCTTATAAATTGAGGTAAATCATTAACATATATTAGGAAAAGCAGAGGACCCAAAATTGAACCCTGAGGAACTCCAAAACTGATATCTAGAGAGGAAGAGAGAGTCGAGCCCATTCGAACTGATTGAATTCGATCTTTCAGATAATTTTCGAACCAAAATGAGTCAACATGAACTTTGGAAAGTTTTCTCATTAGAATTTGATGGTGTACACTGTCAAATGCTTTAGACAAATCTAACAATAATAAAAGTGATATTTTCTTATTTTCAATATTACTATAAATTTTATCAGTAATTTTAAGTAGGGCCGTCTCGGTCGAAAGTTTAGGCCGAAAACCGTGTTGTTCTTCACATAATAGACAATTTGATTCAAGGAAATTTATTAACTGGGTGGCAACTACCTTCTCAAGTATTTTAGACAGAATGCTGAGAAGAGAGATTGGCCTATAATTTTCAACATTATTAGTATCTCCACTCTTAAAAACGGGGATGATATAGGGATGCTTCCAGAGGTTAGGATAAATGCCTGTAACAATGGATGTATTAACAATGACTAAAATGAAAAATACTGTAACTGGCAATGAGTCAATTAGGAAGCGAAGTTGTATCCCATCGGAACCACAAGAGTTTGTTGGTTTGAGGTTCTTTATGATAAGAATAAGTGTGACTAAATCGATTGGGTGCGGTCTAAAATTATTGATAATATTTCTTTCAGCTGGAGGCTGGCAATTATGTGGTTGATTAATAATCAAGTCATTATTATCTTGGGACTTTTCATATGTGGACTTACCTATTTCAGCAAAGTACTTATTAAAATCATTCACTCGCTTTTCCACATTATCACTGGGAAGGTCAGAATTTTCTAAGATTTCCTTATTTGCATAATAATAATAATAATAATAATAATACTTTATTTCCAACATACATTGGGTATTCAAATATGGGTGTACAATTAAAATTTACAAGTAAAATCTTCCTTTAAGAGTAACTTCTTAAGATTATATTTAAAAGTATACACTGAACCAGCATTTTTTAGTTCTCTGGGAAGCTGATTATATAAATGAGGTCCACGAATGTTTATATCTCTTGAGCCAATATCAGTTTTAGACCTTCGTACTAATAAATCTTCCCCTTGACGGGTAGTTAACCCGGTAACTGAGCTTACTGTAGAAAAATTATACAAGCAATCAGGAATATTGTTTCTTAGTATATTAAAAACAAAGGTACATATATCAAAAACATATTTATCTCTAATCTTTATCCATTCTAGATCTTTTAAAACAGGAGAGATGTGCTCGTATTTTCTTACATTGCCAACAGCCACTCGTGCTGCAAAGTTTTGTAACTTTTGTATTCTTTGTAATTGAGTCTTATTTGTACATCCCCAAACTTTGAGACAGTAATTAATTAAACTCATAGCTAAGGACTGGACAATTATTATACGAGTTGATGTTTCAAATGAGTCTTTTACCCTATTTAGATATATTAGAGTACCCATTACTTTTTTATAAATTTCATCTATATGCATTTCAAAATTCATGTAACGGTCAAAATAGACACCTAGGTTCTTTACCGAGTTCATTGGCTTAATGATATTACCGTTAAAATTTATATGAAGATTGTCATCAACTTCTGATAATAATTGTCTGGATCCGATAAGAATAGATTGGGTTTTAGTTTCATTAAGTAACAGACCATTTTTTAGAAAGTAACGTTTAGCCATATACAAAATTTCTTCTGCTCTACGAATAATATTTTCTAAATCATTAATTTCTCCTTCAATTAAGATTTGAGTATCGTCAGCATATTGAATGACATAACAGTTAGGTAAATATTTTACTAGATCGTTTACATATATTAGAAAAAGTATAGGTCCTAGGATCGATCCCTGAGGGACCCCAAACAATACCTTCTTGGAACTTGAAACTGTATCTTTTATTCTGACTGACTGGTAGCGGTTTTTTTAAATAGTTCTCGAACCAGCTTGGGTCAATGTTCATTTTTTTGCATTTTTCTAATAATATACTATGGTTTACACTATCAAAAGCTTTAGAAAGATCGAGTAGTAGTAGCAATGATATTTTCTTATTATCTATATTTTTGTATATTTCATCTGATATTTTCAATAAGGCAGTTTCAGTTGATAATTTTGGCCTGAAACCGTGTTGACTTTTTGCAATAAGTTTATTTTTTTCAAGAAACTCACTTAACTGATTTGCAACAATCTTTTCAAGTATCTTTGATAAAATTGGTAGTAAAGAGATTGGTCTATAGTTAGAGACGTCGTCAGGATTTCCATTTTTAAAACCAGGAATTACATGGGGATTTTTCCATAAATCTGGGTAGATATTGGTAACTATGGAAGTATTGATTATTACCGTCAGATAATAAGCTATTACAAATAATGAATCTCTAATAAAACGAAAGCAAATTCCATCTGATCCATATGCATTAGAGTCTTTCAGATTTTTTATTACTAAGATTACTGTATTACAATCTACTGTAGTAGGGTTAAAGACATCAGTACTTCTATTGAATGCACTATGTTCTTCCAAATTTACATTATTATTATTATTGCTACCATCATCACTATTATCATTACCATTACTACCACCATCATTATTATTTACACCATTATCAACATTTCTATTATTATTACTACTACCATCATCATTATTATTACCACCATTACTATTATTGATTTCATTTATTATTTCTTTTTTTGTTTTTTCAAAGGTTTTTTTCCCCACTTCAGCGAAAAAATTATTGAACTCTTCTGCTTTAGCACTTACATCTACCTCATCGGGTATAATTGATATGTTACTACTTTTATTACAGTTATTGGAAAGCATGGTTTTAGCAATTTTCCATGTATCAGAGATATTGCCTTTAGCGTTTTGAAATTCATTTTTGTAATACTGTTTCTTACTGTTACTTAATAATGATTTTACTTGTTTCTTATGCTCTGTAAACTTTTCTCTTAAAGGGATATTATCTCTTTGTAGTTTTACTTCATTTTGTAGTTTGTCTCTTTCTTTCATAATGTTTTTTATGTCATCTGTTATCCAAGGAGCGGGGGGACGAAATATTTCTCTTGTCACGAGTGGTGCACATCGATCTATACATGATGATAAGACACTGGTTAAAATTCTTACTTGTTTATTTATATTATCGGTATATAGAATTTCATTTAATTTATGTACTTCATTCATAAGTAAACTACAAAGTAATTCTTGTGAATAATTTCTTAAGCATCTGAATGTTTTAAAGATTGGTTGTCTCTTTGGTTTGCGAATATTTAGGGACGTTACAATTTCCTCGTGGTCTGCTATAGGGCTTGGCATTACGTCACACTTAGTTATCATATGTTTGGAGTTTGTTATTACTAGATCGATTTGGGAAACTGAAGTGGGAGTGATTCTAGTTGGTTTATTTATAATCTGTTCTAGATTTAAATTCTTAATAAGTCTACTCATTTTATTTTCTCTTTTTAGTTGATCATCATTAAAATCGCCATATATAAAAACTGGTTTGTTTTTTAAAATTATCTCCTTAAAAACGTCCAAAATATAGCTAAAGGAGGTTACCGAGGCTTTGGGGTGGCGGTACACGCAGCCTATGATAATAGAAGGAAACTTTTTATGTTGGACGGAGATCCATTTATCTTCCACTCCTTCGTGCTTCTCAGTTTCAAGATTTAGTTCAGTGGCCTTCAAATAATTTTTAACATATAAACATACACCTCCACCTCTACCACTGTCATAGCGATAAATATTATATGAAGGAATATTAATAAATGCATTATTAATTGACGGATACAGCCATGATTCGCTAATGCAAAGAACATCAATATTTTCTTGTACAAGCTTATGTTCAATTTCTAGTATATGGGATAACAGGGATTGTGCATTTATATGTACGACAGATAATCTATCATTATATTTACAAGTAACTTTCACATCGACAGCAGTAACAGCAACAGCAGGAGACGAGGTATTACCATGTTTCATTGGGGTGGTATCCATAGTCATAGTTGTAGTTTCGACTGTATGATTCTGCTGGGAATTCATCATTGTAGTGTGTTCTGGGGTTAGCCCATGGATCCTGGTGTCTGTACCTGCCGTTGGATGTGTAATGCTGGTTTGAGTACGTGCCGTGGTATGATCGGGCCTTCCCAAAGTTTGTATGCCTAGGTGAGTGTCTAGGGTTGTAAGAGCCATCACTCCAGGAGAAGTCTCTTGTGCTTGGACGGCGATAAGAGAGGTTTGTATCGTGTCTCTTTCTGTAGTCTCGCATATAGGGGATTGTTCCATTTGCTCTTTGCTGTTTATTTTGGTATGACCATTGTTTGCTCCCACGAAATGGCTGGACACTTGTGCCTGTAGGCCATTGATTCAGTTTGTAAGGCACATATTCAAATCCTTTCGATATCGTTATTGCGAAGGAAACCCAGTTTGGTGTGCGATAAAGCTCCTTAATCAAGACTTCTTCAGAAGGAATGCCTTGATTTGTCAGTGTATTACGTATCTCTCTCTCAAAGGGGTTGCCAGGAATGCGAATATATATTTGAGCTGTAACCCTTGCACTTGCATTATTTGGCAACTGTGGCTGTGGGGGAGAGGACTTCGATGGAATGTTTAGAGTAGAGATTGCTGCTATTTTGTCTTTTCTGTTTTCTTCATTGTTTCGCAGTCTATTGCTGGGTTGGTTATTTGTGCTGGAAGATATAATTTGGGTGTCCTGGTTAGTGACAGTTGCTGTGTTATTTTTTTTATAACATTCCAAGTTCCTTTGATATTTCCCCTATACTTGGAAAATTCTTCCCTGAAATGATTTTTCTTCTTTTCGGACAACATTGTTTTAGTAAGGTTTCTTTCTCTTCTATAGGCTCTTTCCATCTCGGAGTTTTGTCTATCAGATTTAAATTGCCTTAGGAGGTCATCTCTCCTTTTCATTTGCTCTTTTAACTGAGAGTCAATCCACGGGGCAGGAGGGCGTGTCATGACTTTGGTTGTAAGAGGGGCACATTCATTTAAACATCTCGTAAAAACGTCAGTAAAAGTAGAAACTTGATAATTTACACAATCTGTAGTTAGTATTGAATTTAAAGTGTTGTATTCATTAAGAAGAGTGTCGCAGAAACAATTTTGAGAATAATTCTCAAGAGATCGGAAAGTTTTAACAATTGGCGGTCTCTTTTCCTTCCTGACATTAACTGTAGCTATTAGAAGCTCGTGGTCTCCTACAGGACAAGGTAAGACATCGTGGTGAACTATAAAACTAGGTGTATTGGTAATTATAAGATCAATTAGGCTGGAGGAATTAGCGGTGATACGGGTTGCTTTATTCACAAGCTGATTTAAGTGGAGGGATTGAATTAATTTCCCCATTTTATTATTAGGAAGAAGGAGATTATCATTGAAGTCGCCTATGATAATGAGAGGTTTGCTCCTCAAACAGACCGACCGAAATACCTCGGAGATGTAATCAAAGGTGTCGTTGAGTGCATGTGGGTGTCTATATACACATCCCAGGATGAATGAAGGGAATTTCCTACTCTGAACAGTCAACCAAATGTCTTCGAGATGAGGAGGTCGCTCGACTTCAGGGGTCTTTAATAGGGAGACCGTTAGATGATTTCTTACATACACCCCCACACCCCCACCCCTACCGCCATCAAATCGATAAAAAGAATACTCAGGTATAGCAACAAAACCAGACTGCATATTAGATTGGAGCCAAGTTTCACAAACACACATTATATCCACGTTATTTCCTCTGATCATTAGTGCAATATTTTCGAAATTACCCAAAAGTGATTGTGCATTGATGTGTTGTATGTTTATGAAATGTTTCAATAAGCCTGTATTACAATGTGATTGCTATATATTTAAGGGACATAATCTTGTTTTATGGCCATGTTCACGGCAGTGACCACATTTAAGTCTATAGTTAAACCAACAGTGGGAAAGATCATGGTTTATTTCCCCACAGTTTGAACAGGGCTGTCGACGACTGTAGAGGTGCTGCAATTTCTCCCTCGCCCTGGGACGCTGGGGGTAGCGCCGTGGTTGGTCGTAAAGACTGTGATTCATCCTCGAGTCTCGTCTCCATCCTCGAATACCAGGTGGGATTTGACGATTCTGATGACGAAAATCCCGGGTATGACGTCCATCTGAATGCTGTTGAGGATCCCTTCTAGAATGCTGATCGTTGCTACTTTCTTGAGAGACGTTTCTGATTTCATTATTATTTCTTATTGAGGGGAGCTGGCGATGCCGGTCGTAGTTTCTGTTCCTGTATGTGTTATTTTGACTGTCGTTATTGGCCGTGACCGGTCGTTGTTGCCGCTGCAATACAGAAGCATATGTAGTAGGTATGGTTTGGTATATGATTTCTTCCCAGTTGTTGCTTAGAGAGAGAGAGAGAGAGAGAGAGAGAGAGAGAGAGAGAGAGAGAGAGAGAGAGAGAGAGAGAGAGAATGTGCAAAACTTTAGCATGATTATTACTTAGTGCATGGAATTGTATATGCGAAATATATATATATATATATATATATATATATATATATATATATATATATATATATATATATATATATATATATATATATATATATATATATATATATATATATATATGTATATATATATATATATATATATATATATATATATATATATATATATATATATATATATGAGAGAGAGAGAGAGAGAGAGAGAGGTCACGGTCAGCCATTAATAATTTATGCAAAGTTGTTATTGTGAGTTGGAGATGTTGACTAGATCTATGAGGTACTTCATCCACGGAATATTGGCAGATCTCTCTCTCTCTCTCTCTCTCTCTCTCTCTCCTCTCTCTCTCTCTCTCTCTCTCTCTCTCTCTCTCTCTCTCTCTCTCTCTCTCTCACACACACACACACACATTCAAACAGATGGTGACTGGAATTCGCTAAGCGAGGAAGTAGCTAACGATAACTATATTTATAGCTTTAAGGGCAAATATAAATATCATTGAGTATAAAAATGGAACAGACCAGGAGACGGGGAGTTATGAGCATGGGGCTCTTTACCATTAACACAATTGGGTAATCACATACACAGAAATAAATGCAAACAAACCAATAGATTGGTTTGTAAGGATAAGTAAGAAAAGAAATGAGGAAGACAAGAAAAATTTTATCTCCAGGATGCATCCAAACAAAAAGGGCAATAATGAAAATAAACCAATGACTGTAGCCTCATTAACATAGCTGTAGATAAATGTGAATTGAGTAGCGAGTAAGGCAACAGAATTTAATGAAGCATATACAGTGGCAATTACCGAGAATAATTTAAATGAAGAAACACACAGTGTCACAGTTTTCCCTCAGGGTTACAATATAACGAGAACTGAGAGATCTGAGAGGCTTGGTTAGGGATAGCATTGCTTTTAAGTGAAAGGGCCCTGGTTGAAGAAGCTAATGAGTAAATATGTAAAATGTCTTTATTCCACAAAGTATACATGGACATTCCCACAGAATGTAGACAAAAGACAAACAAAACCTAAAGATATCATAACATCTAGAAATACTGTAATTATAATTGTATAAGAGTGCATGTTATTTGTGTTTTCCTTGAGGTATGCATACATAAAACTTTGTAATATATTAATTACTATAAGACTTTCTACTAGGATCTCATATCCATACAAACATAGGTTATAAGTACATTACACTGATCTATTTGTGTACTACATAGTGCGTTCTCAATTTATTTTTGACTGCTGATACTGATTTTATTTCATTTATGTCCTATGACAATCTGTTCCAAAAACTTGGATCCCTGATAGCCAGGGCTCTTTTTGCATAACTGCTATATGTGTTAATATTTATTACCCATTCTTCTATAATACCTTTCATTAACTTGCACATAAGGATCGTGGCCACTCATATTTTATGTTGCCCTTTACCGTGAGTCAAGTTATTGCCAGGTCAACTTTTTAGAAACAAACTTTTGAATCTTTTGGGCATTGCTTAACAGACCTCTATTACAGCTGTTCCATATCACTGAACAGCGTGATATGTAGCTAAGAAGGAAAGCCTCCAGTTTTTTTTTTCTTCTCTCTGACTGTCAAATAAATACTTGCTTTAGTACAGACATTTTCCACATGAGATTCATTTGGTAAATGGCAACTCAGTGTTAAGTCTTCCATCAATTATTTTTCTTTTTCTATGCTAACATCTGCACCGAATATGTTGGTGTATTCGCTAAAGATCTATTTTTATCCCTTCCCAACTGACAAGTCACAACAGTTCCCAAATCTCTTATCTCTGCCTTGTCCTTTAAATGCCACTTTTTTTAAATGTTTTTTTTTTTCGTGCCTGAGCTCGATAAGGGCAATTTTCTTAGTCCGTACCGGTATCACGCTCTCGAAGAAAATGTTCAATATCTTTCCTCATAATGCAGAATACTTTTAGAGATTACAGTTTCATCTCTTAGCGAATTCCTAATATCATGTTTTATTCACACTGAAAGAATAAGTTCTTACATATTGTAAAGACCATTTGACGAGGCTATTAGCTGTGACCTATAATTCAAAAACCATCATCCCATATCAATGTTTATCTCCAGATCAACTCCACCTATATCGTGGAGGAATTAAAAACTGTCACAATATATTGCGTTAGTGTGCTGGTCAAAATGGAGGTACATCCAACTCCTTCAGTCTTTTCTCATAACTGAGCTTTTGTACTATTGGCATGAGCTTTGTAGCATGTTCAAGAGTGTGCGTGTGTGTGTTTTTTTAATGATGACGCCAGATGCCCACTGTATATTCAACTGCATGTCTTACAGGAGTAACGCAGATAATTCCACACATTTCTTTGTCAATATGTCTGAAGATCGCGTTGCTTAGAAAGAATACTCTGCCTTCACAGTATCTTTTTTATGCATTTCTGGAAACAAAATTTGCCAATACATTGACCCCTAGATCTCGCTTACTATCAAAACATTATAGGTTCTCCTCTGCAATCAAATACCTAACATTGAATTTTCCAGCAGTCTTGTCCATCTTCATTAATTTGCATTTTGAATGATTGAACTCCGTGAACCTATTGCCAGACCCCCGCTGGTAAATCATTATAGTATTCTGAAAGTTGTTTGCTGCTACTTTCATATCTTACTCTTTTCACAGTTTTTATATTCTCTGCAGACCTACTGAATTAAGCATTCGCAGTTAATTTAGAATATCATTTACATACATTACGAACAGAAGTGCCTCTAAAGGTGGTCCCTGCGGCAACCTACTGCTAACTTTCCTTCTATCTGAATGCATGTATTACTCTACCCTCTGCTCTCTCCCATCTAACTAGCTTTTCATCCGTTCAAAGATATTTTCACCTATTCTTGTCATTACTCAAAGCTCCCTATCAAGTCTCCATAGAAGGACTGTATAAAGGGAGATCTGCTCAAGCCCTCTCCAGCAAAATTGATAGGCCACTTTCATACCAAAGTGGCACGTTGCATGTGGCATGCCACGTGGCACGCCAGTTGAAAACAAACATCCGGAAATATATGAAAACTTTTTGGGACGTGTCACGTTATTTCTGTGTGAAAGGTTTCATATATTTCTGGATGTTTGTTTTCAACTGGCGTGCCACATGGCATTCCACGTGCGACGTGTCATATTGGTGTGAAAGCGGCCTTAGTGTAGACGTGCCTGCTCGCGGTCCATTTTGTCTTTCTGACAAAAAATGTAAAGATCCTAAGTGAAAAGAAATGTGTTTTCAATAATAATAATAATAATAATAATAATAATAATAATAATAATAATAAAATAATAATAATAATAATAATAATAATAATAATAATAATATTCATAATAATAATAATAATAAGCTGAAGGGCAAGAACGGTCCAAGCAAACATCGTATAATATATTTAGATTTAATTAATCTCCTTATAATACATCACAACACAACGTTTCAGACATCCACTGTGTTCATAATCATGTACCTATGAAAGAGTGATCCAAGATGTATACTTGAACAGTTACTCTTATCAAACCAAATTCCAGTTATGAATAAGTAAAATATATATATATATATATATACACTACATTATCACAAGCAAAATAAATAATAATAATAATAATAATAATAATAATAATAATAATAATAATAATAATAATGATAATAATAATAAAAATAATAATAATAATAATAATAATAATAGTAATAATAATAATAATAATAATAATAATAATAATAATAATAATAATAATAATAATAATAATAATAATTATAATAATAATAATAATAATAATAATAATAATAATAATAATAATAATAATAACAAACGAAGAAGAAAAATTGAAATCTATATTGGTGTAGAGCTTCAATAGCCCGTGCTGTTGGTACAGATAATTTGAGATATAACACATTTCCAATTGTGTACTTACGACGCCTGTTAGGTTGGCAGGGGCTAGAAAAAAATGAGTGCTATTACTGTCTCTTCCAGAAAAAATCCCTTTTATTTCAAGGAATGATACTAATCTGGTAACATTACTCCAGAGGTTACTTTAAAGCCTCATCCTCCCATTGTGGGGTTGGGGATTAAACAGAGATATCTTTTAATTCTATTATATTACTTTAGCTGAGGCTACTCTGCTAACACTACTGCAATGACTACCTTTAAGCCCCCTCCCCCCTAGAGTCTGGGGTTTAGGGGGATTAAGAGGACGAGATAAAAGGAGTTTATTTCCATACGAATGTTTAAAAAAGATCTATCGAACCAAATCTCATAGAGTCAGCAAGAGAGGAAATTTTCTCAAATTCAAAAAGAAAAAAACTTTATCTTTTTTTTTAATATTCTAGATTCGAAATTCTCATAAAAATATTGTAATGTATTCTGAGACTTATTTTTCTCTCTTTTGAAGCTTTTTTTTTTTTAATCATAAGGTATAATACATATCAAAGGTGTGCCCATAGAAGGAGTGCAAGGCATTCAGGATTTTTTTTTTTTAATTTAATTAAATGTTTTTATTTATGTTTTCTTCCAATTGTGTTGTATTCGTGGTTTTAAAAAGGCTTCTATAATATATGTTAATA
>JAXCGZ010006390.1:0-10000 GCA_037179515.1 Halocaridina rubra | reverse complement strand
CTATGACCTCTAGTTCTAGAGCCAGCCATATCAAAATATCCATCCCTATCCACTCTATCATAACCATGAAGGAATTTAAAGACTGTCACCATATCCCCCCTCACTCTTCTAGCTAATAGTGATGGTAAGTCTAATTCCCTCAGCCTCTCATCATAACTGAGATTGCGTATTTCTGGCACCAGTTTCGTGGCATGTCTTTGAACTTTTTCAAGCTTAGCTATGTGCTTTTTCAAGTGCGGATTCCAAAAGGGGGCTGCATATTCCAGTTTTGGCCTCACATAGGTTACATAAATATTTCTGAACATTTCCTTGTCCATGTGCCTGAAGGCTACCCTTACATTTGATAAGAATGCATATGCTGCCCTTACTATGCCATTTATATGTATTTCTGGAGACAAATCTGCCAGTATGTTTACTCCTAGATCTCTCATTTTCTGTCTCTTGAAGTTGTATTCCAGCCACCGAGTAGTCAAGCTTGGGCCTTCTTGCACTTGTACCCATTCTCATTACCTTACATTTTGAAGTATTGAATTTCATTAGCCACTTTTCTGACCACTCATGCAGATTATTTAGATCCTCCTGAAGTTCTCTACCATTGTTCTCGTTTTTTACTTTCTTCACAATCTTTGCATCATCTGCAAACATATTCATGAATTAATTTACAGACTCTGGTAGGTCATTTACATATACAAGGAACAAAAGTGGCCCTAAAACTGAACCCTGTGGAACTCCACTACTAACTCTTCTCCATTCAGACACTGAGTGTCTTACTCTAACCCTCTGTTCCCTTCCTTCTAAGTAAGTTTTTATCCATTCCAAAACATTCCCACCTATTCTAGCCCTTGATTGCAGCTTCCTAATAAGTCTCCCATGTGGAACAGTGTCAAACGCTTTCTGGAAGTCTAGGAATATGCGGTCTGCCCAGCCCTCTCTTTCCTGTAAGATTTGGCTTACCTCATCATAAAATTCTAATAAGTTCGTATGTGTCACAGAGTGAATGAAGGATGTAAAGTGTTGGGTGCGTTGAAAGGAGTGATGAAGAATAGAGGGTTGGAAATGAATGTTAAGAAAGTTTTGTACGAGAGAGTGGTTGTGCCAACTGTGATGTATGGATCAGAGTTATGGTGTATGAAAGTAAGTGAGAGATGGAAACTAAATGTGTTTGAGATGAAATGCCTGAGGAGTATGATATATCATATTTTATAAGGTAAGATATTACAGATTTTTTTCGATATTTTTTGTGTTTATTGCTATGCACACACACACACACTCACACACACACACACACACACACACACACACACACACACACACACACACACACACACACACACACACACACACACACACACACACACACACACACACGGTATTAGAGAACATCAACCTTACAGCCACAGAGGTAGGCAAAGCGATGATGGATTTAGATGTTCATAAAGCTACTGGTCCTGATGAGATATCCCCTCATGTGCTTAAAAAATGCGCAAACACAATATCAGTGGCACTAAGTATCATATTTAAGGAGTCACCGGAGTCGGGGGAGATTCCAAGATGCTGGAAACAAGCAAATGTGATACCTATCTTCAAAAAGGGAAGGAGGGATACGGCTCTGAACTATAGACCAGTTTCCTTGACCAGCATAGTTTGCAAAGTTATGGAGAAACTACTAAGGAAACATATCTCTCTTCACTTGGAATCCTTCAACTTTTTGTCAGTGAGGCAACATGGCTTCAGAGAAGGTAGATCAACAGTAACAAACTTATTAGAATTTTATGATGAGGTAAGCCAAATCTTACAGGAAAGAGAGGGCTGGGCAGATTGCATATTCCTAGACTTCCAGAAAGCGTTTGACACTGTTCCACATGGGGGACTTATTAGGAAGCTGCAATCAATGGCTAGAATAGGTGGAAATGTTTTGGAATGGATAAAAACTTACTTAGAAGGAAGGGAACAGAGGGTTAGAGTAAGACACTCAGTGTCTGAATGGAGAAGAGTTAGTAGTGGAGTTCCACAGGGTTCAGTTTTAGGGCCACTTTTGTTCCTTGTATATGTAAATGACCTACCAGAGTCTGTAAATTCATTCATGAATATGTTTGCAGATGATGCAAAGATTGTGAAGAAAGTAAAAAACGAGAACAATGGTAGAGAACTTCAGGAGGATCTAAATAATCTGCATGAGTGGTCAGAAAAGTGGCTAATGAAATTCAATACTTCAAAATGAAAGGTAATGAGAATGGGTACAAGTGCAAGAAGGCCCAAGCTTGACTACTCGGTAGCTGGAGTACAACTTCAAGAGACAGAAAATGAGAGAGATCTAGGAGTAAACATACTGGCAGATTTGTCTCCAGAAATACATATAAATGGCATAGTAAGGGCAGCATATGCATTCTTATCAAATGTAAGGGTAGCCTTCAGGCACATGGACAAGGAAATGTTCAGAAATATTTATGTAACCTATGTGAGGCCAAAACTCGAATATGCAGCCCCCTTTTGGAATCCGCACTTGAAAAAGCACATAGCTAAGCTTGAAAAAGTTCAAAGACATGCCACGAAACTGGTGCCAGAAATACGCAATCTCAGTTATGATGAGAGGCTGAGGGAATTAGACTTGCCATCACTCGAAGCTAGAAGAGTAAGGGGGGATATGGTGACAGTCTTTAAATTCCTTCATGGTTATGATAGAGTGGACAGGGATGGATATTTTGATATGGCTGGTTCTAGAACTAGAGGTCATAGTTTGAAGCTTCGTAAGAAAACTTCTTTGCAGGATGTAAGGAAATACTTTTTCAGTGTAAGAGCAGTTGATAATTGGAATTGGCTAAGCGAGGAGGTAGTTAATGCTATCTCAATCCATAGTTTTAAGGACAGGTATGATAAGTATGACTAAGTCTAAAATGGAACCGATGAGGAGACGGGAAGATACGAGCTTTGGGCTCTTTCCCGTAAACACAATTAGGTAACCACAATTAGGTAATCACACACACACACACACACACACACACACACACACATATATATATATATATATATATATATATATATATATATATATATATATATATATATATATATATGGATATATATATATATATATATATATATATATATATATATATATATATATATATATATATATATATATATATATATATATAAACTGACAATGACATTGTTCAACAAGTGCAGATACTGTCAATATTGCACATACAGCCTTTGGCATCGTGGCAGTTTGAAACTGTGACAGAGAAACAAGCACCAAAAGAAATGATGCAGGGATCGATTCTTGATCACCAAAGAAAGCTGAAACGGATTATTTTTATAGCCAGAACACTTTCTCACACCAGAAAATGAGTGATCATATCTCCTCTTCTGGCACTCCAGAAGGGTTGATAAGGTCACTTTCTGATGAATATTTGGCAGTTCCCAGTAACATTTTCCTGTAGAATAGAAAAACGAAATAAAAGATGCTTTAACATCTTCCATATATATCTTGTACATTACAGCAACGCTTAACACCTCTAGCCTCTGTGATTACCTAATTGTGATTACCTAATTGTGTTTACGGGAAAGAGCCCAAAGCTCGTATCTTCCCGTCTCCTCATCGGTTCCATTTTAGACTTAGTCATACTTATCATACCTGTCCTTAAAACTATGGATTGAGATAGCATTAACTACCTCCTCGCTTAGCCAATTCCAATTATCAACTACTCTTACACTGTGTGTGTGTGTGATTACCTAATTGTGATTACCTAATTGTGTTTACGGGAAAGAGCCCAAAGCTCGTATCTTCCCGTCTCCTGATCGGTTCCATTTTTAGACTTAGTGATACTTATCATACCTGTCCTTAAAACTATGGATTGAGATAGCATTAACTACCTCCTCGCTTAGCGAATTCCAATTATCAACTACTCTTACACTGAAAAAGTATTTCCTTACATCCTGCAAACAAGTTTTCTTCCGAAGCTTCAAACTATGACCTCTAGTTCTAGAGCCAGCCATATCGAAATATCGATCCCTATCCACTCTATCATAACCATGAAGGAATTTAAAGACTGTCACCATATCCCCCCTTACTCTTCTAGCTTCGAGTGATGGCAAGTCTAATTCCCTCAGCCTCTCATCATAACCGAGATTGCGTATTTCTGGCACCAGTTTCGTGGCATGTCTTTGAACTTTTTCAAGCTTAGCTATGTGCTTTTTCAAGTGCGGATTCCAAAAGGGGGCTGCATATTCCAGTTTTGGCCTCACATAGGTTACATAAATATTTCTGAACATTTCCTTGTCCATGTGCCTGAAGGCTACCCTTACGTTTGATAAGAATGCATATGCTGCCCTTACTACGCCATTTATATGTATTTCTGGAGACAAATCTGCCAGTATGTTTACTCCTAGATCTCTCTCATTTTCTGTCTCCCGAAGCTGCACTCCAGCCACCGAGTAGTCAAGCTTGGGCCTTCTTGCACTTGCACCCATTCTCATTACCTTACATTTTGAGGTATTGAATTTCATTAGCCACTTTTCTGACCACTCATGCAGATTATTTAGATCCTCCTGAAGTTCTCTACCATTGTTCTCGTTTTTTACTTTCTTCACAATCTTTGCATCATCTGCAAACATATTCATGAATGAATTTACAGACTCTGGTAGGTGTGTGTGTGTGTGTGTGTGTGTGTGTGTGTGTGTGTGTGTGTGTGTGTGTGTGTATAATTACTTAATTTCCTAATTGTGCTAACGGGAAAGAACCCTAAGCTCGTAACTATCCATCTCCCGGTCGGTTCCATTTTTTATACTCAATGATACTTATCATATTTGTCTTTAAAACTATGATGCAGTTAGCATTAACTACTTCTTCGCTTAACGAATTCCAATCATCAGCTCTTCTTACACTAAAGAATTTCTTCCTTATAATCTGCAAAGACGTTTTCTTAGAAAGCTTCAAACTATGACCTCTAGTTTTTGACCAAGCCATATCAAAATATCGATCCCTATCCACTCAGTCAAAACCATGAAGAAATTAAAAAACCGTCACCATATCCCCCTCATTCTTCTAGCCTCGAGTAAGGGTAAGTCTAATTCCCTAAGCCTCTCCCAATAACTGAGACCACATATTTCTGGCACCAGTTTCATAGCATGTCTGCATATTCAAGCTGTGGCCTCACATAAGTTACATAAATATTTCTGGCTATCTCTTTATCTTCTTCTCCTCCTGATAACTCTATTGTCTTCGAAACTAACGAAATTTACCCTCTTACTTTTATCAACATATTAGGAATCCATATAGCCTCTAACTTGTCTTGGAGGAATCACATAATCCAAATTTCTAAATCTTCATCCAAAAAATTGGGGGTTTTGTTTCGTTTTCGTCATTTCTTTTCCTCTTTGCAGGTATTTAAAATTTATAAAGGTCTTATCCGTCCCTGCTTAGAATACTGCTCACACATCTGAGGTGCTTCTTCCTTTACTTATCTTCTTGATAGGGTTGAATCTACGGCAGTCAGACTCATTAATGATCCTTCTCTTACTTCAAATCTGGATTCTCTCTCTCTCCGCCGTAAGGTATCTTCCTTTTCTCTTTTCTATCTCTACCACTTCCATCACTGCTCTGATGAGTTGGCGAGTTGCATCCCTCCCCCACTGCCGAGGCCACGTAACACTTGCCAAGAGGCCTCATCTCACAGGTACTGTGTGGAGATTTATAGCTCGCAGATTGGTCGGTGCAGCAACTGCTTCTTCCCATCTAGCTCCAGACTCTGGAACTCTCTTCCTCTCTCTGACTTTCCTAATTCTTATGACCCATCATCCTTCAAAAAGCAGATCTATCGTCATCTCGAAGCCTAGTCTTCCATATCTCTGGGTCCTCTGTACTTAGACTGTTTTTTCTGTCTGTTGTTTTCCTTTGTGTGACATTACCTCATCTCTGCCTTGTCCATAACCTTTTTCTTTTCCTTCATCTTGGTATTTTCTCGTGCCCGGGCCTTTGTTGATGAGGGCAGTATCTGCCTGTCCAGGTGTCACACTCCTTAAAAAAAAAAAAAAAAAAAAAAAAAAAAAAAAAAAATATATATATATATATATATATATATATATATATATATATATATATATATATATATATATATATATATATATATATATATACAGCTTTTTCCTAAGTCTCCTAGCTTCAATTTATTTTTTATTTTTTTTTATTTTTCAATTTCAATATTGACTCTGCTTTGTTCGAAGTTTCTATCTGTCCTTTTTACTTTTCTGATTCTGTTTTATTACAAGTACTGACATATAATATTTATGGTATGCGACGTGACAAGAGGTCTTTATGCAACTTTCAAATGAGCTCACATGATCCAGTTCTCTTGATAATAATAATAATAATAATAATAATAATAATAATAAGACTTTATTTCCAACGTACATTGGGTATTCAAATAAGATGCATATATATTCCAGATAGACATCTGTGGTGTACGATATAGACATACTAAAACAAACAAATCATAAAGATGGGTGTACTATTAAAATTTACAAGTAAAATCTTCCTTTAAGAGTAACTTCTTAAGATTATATTTAAAAGTATACACTGAACCAGCATTTTTTAGTTCTCTGGGAAGCTGATTATATAAATGAGGTCCACGAATGTTTATATCTCTTGAGCCAATATCAGTTTTAGACCTTCGTACTAATAAATCTTCCCCTTGACGGGTAGTTAACCCGGTAACTGAGCTTACTGTAGAAAAATTATACAAGCAATCAGGAAGATTGTTTCTTAGTATATTAAAAACAAAGATACATATATCAAAAACATATTTATCTCTAATCTTTATCCATTCTAGATCTTTTAAAACAGGAGAGATGTGCTCGTATTTTCTTACATTGCCAACAGCCACTCGTGCTGCAAAGTTTTGTAACTTTTGTATTCTTTGTAATTGAGTCTTATTTGTACATCCCCAAACTTTGAGACAGTAATTAATTAAACTCATAGCTAAGGACTGGACAATTATTATACGAGTTGATGTTTCAAATGAGTCTTTTACCCTATTTAGATATATTAGAGTACCCATTACTTTTTTATAAATTTCATCTATATGCATTTCAAAATTCATGTAACGGTCAAAATAGACACCTAGGTTCTTTACCGAGTTTGAGGCAATCATGATTTTCTATGATCAAAAGGAATAGAAAATGAGATGTGGCTACAAGTTTAAAGGAGAGACTAATAATTTTTTTTTCGTTATTTTTTGGGGCCCAACTATGTTTACCACTACTACCACCATTAATTATGACATTTAATTTACCTCTGACAAAGCTGTGAAACAGTTCGAGATTTCACTGAGTTTTCTTTGATATATTTATGTTCTCATTGCCACTTTTTTTTTTCACATATTGTATGTGCTACAAAGCAGCTATTTTGAGTTACTACTTGGCATTATTTTCCTATTTGAGTATGGCAAAATAATTATGAGCTAGAAAGAATATTTCTAAGTTTACTCTTGATAAAGGTACTTGATACGGGTCTGTTACTATCTTCTTCGAATATTTCCATGCCAATATATTCTTTGGTGACTGGAATATATAACTTCCAGATCCTTAACGCTGGAACTGCAATATTAATTAGATGCTTATGGTATTAACCATCAAAGTACGTTCATGCTTTATCTCTCAGTATGTCTACGAAATCCTGTGCCTTATAAATAAATAATTTGGAATATGTTTCACTATCTCATGCACCAAATATATCACCTGGATGCAACCTATGTACCACTCTTGGATTCATTGCTGTCGTATCATCGCCTTCCTTCAATCTCCAATCTCCCTAAATAGGCTTTCATCATATATATGCTGTCATATCTTTTGGCCCCTCCCAACCCTCATTTTTATGGGGGGGGAGGATGAAAGAGGGAGAAGGGTAGGGGGGAAAGAGGGAGTTTGTTCTTCTTTCTTTTGGCGACCGATCTTGTGTTTTGTGGTTTTAGATTTATGACCATCGACCATGATGAGGCTGACTCGACATGAAGGGAGGGCTTTAGGTGGGAGAAAATTTATGAGGACATGAGGACCTATATGTTATGAGTGATAAGAGAGAAAAACTAAGCTTTCTGTCATAAAAAAAGGGTTAAAGTTTCTGGAGAAGAGAGGAGTTACGAGAGGGTAATAGGAAGAGGTAGAAGCAAGAGAAAGGTGGAGGGGTAACTGTGACTAAGAAGAAAGATGGTTGAAAGAGGTGTGAAAGTCGAGGGAATAAGAAGAGGTGATAATGCAGGAAAAGGTGCAGGAGAGGAAGAATTAGATGAAAGAAAATAGAAAATGGAACCGAACCAAGAACAGCAGTGAAAAGCAACGGATACACGCATAAGAGGGAGATGGAACGGATGATAAGACTTAAATAAGAAAAACAAATAAAACTTTCAAAAATTAAAATCTTTGGAAAGGAAGAACGGAGAGGATGAACACAGAGTGAAAAATTAAAAATATTCTGAAGTAAAATATACGAGTAAAGAGAGGAAGAATAGGATAAAGAGTAACAGAAAGAAGAGACAAGAAAGAAATACTGAAAGAAAATTAGAAAATACAAGAAAATATAAAACTGATTTATAGATGGAATAGAGAATAATTAAAGATAAAATGTAAAATAAGATGCGTTTCCAATTATGAGACAGCATACCAGATCGGTTCTGAACATACATACATACATATACATGGGCCCATTCCCCCTTATAAGGGGGTGGCCGAGCCAAGAAACAAACATTCACCACGATCCACACATACTTCAACTACTCCTCTTAGTTCCTTGAGGATAGAGAGTTGCCACATTGCCTACTACCCTGTTTGGGTCACCCACAAGGTGGGCGGGCAAGGATAGTCTACAGTGAGGCCTGAAACTATAGTCTACGGAATCCCTACGGAGTGAGATGGAGAATGACAGAATTTCAACTCATGAGATTTCCAAAACTCATTTTTAAAACTCATAAGAACGTTTCCTGATTCAATTTGAAAATTTCAATTTAAAAATACATATCAGTGATTTTATGAGAACATTATAGATATATACAAAGTTCAATCACTTGAGCAGTTAGTGAAAAGCTCATCCCTAGATGTGTGCGGCAAATGCAAATGCTGGAACAAATTCACATCGATCTTTAGCTCGAGAAAGGGCAAAAGAGACAACATAATTGATAATTGCATTCTGTCTAGTTTTTCGACTAAGATTAACCTCCTATGGAAGAGCCTCTTCATTCAGTGATGACATTTATTATTGTTTTTCCCTAACCGAGCTCATGCAAACTCTAGGATAGATTAGGTTAGGTTAGTTTTATACACACACACACACACACAAACACACACACACACATATATACATATATATATATATATATATATATATATATATATATATATATATATATATATATATATATATATATATATATATATATATATCTATCTATCTTTATATATATATATATATATATATATATATATATATATATATATATATATATATATATATATATATATATATATATAAAGATAGATAGATAGATACAAAAACCATAATCCCGCTTATAAAGGGGGTGGTTGAGTCAAGGCAAAAAAAAAAGAAAGAAAAAAACCCTTCACCTCTTTGTAAGAGGAAAATACTAAGGAGGGGATTCCCAGTCCCCTTGCTTCGCCCCATTTAGTCGACTGTTACGACATGCAGTGGAACACGGACGTGTGCTCACGGAGACTCTAGGATAGTATAGGTTAGATAAGGTTAGGTTAGGTTAGGTTTGGACGCTATATCATATTTCAGCTGTCAATAGAATGGTGTGTAGGGCTTAAACAATAAATGATTCTAAATATACTATAGTTTTACTAATTTCTGGAACAGATTATGCTACTACTACTACTACTACTACTACTACTACTACTACTACTAATAATAATAATAATAACAATACTAATAATAATAATAATGAGATTTTCGGGGTTACAGAACACAAACTCACATATTACCAAGCGA
>JAXCGZ010006389.1:42500-44394 GCA_037179515.1 Halocaridina rubra | reverse complement strand
TATATATATATATATATATATATATATATATATATATATATATATATGTATATATATAATATATATATATATATATATATATATATATATATATATATATATATATATATATATATATATATATATATATATATATATATATATATATATATATATATATATATATATATATATATATATATATATATATATATATATATATATATATATATATATGAAACAAAAAAGGCCCATAAATAAAACACAAAAAGAAGCGAAGATGTACTATATATTACGACTGGACTCCAGTCCTCTTTTTGTACCTGAAGAGGACTGGAGTCCAGTCGTAATATATAGTACATCTTCGCTTCTTTTTGTGTTTTATTTATGGGCCTTTTTTTGTTTCATATTGTGCTGTGATATAACAGTTTATTTTGCATATATATATATATATATATATATATATATATATATATATATATATATATATATATATATATGTATATATTAATATATATATATATATATATATATATATATATATATATATATATATATATATATATATATATATATATAATTATATATATGTATATATACGTATATATATATATATATATATATATATATATATATATATATATATATATATATATATATATATATATATATATATATATATATATATATATATATATATATATATATATATATATATATATATATATATATATATATATATATATATATATATATATATATATATATATATATATATATATATATATATATATATATATATATATATATATATATATATATATATATATATATATATATATATATATATATATATATATATATATATATATATATATATATATATATATATATATATATATATATATATATATATATATATATATATATATATATATATATATATATATATATATATATATATATATATATATATATATATATATATATATATATATATATATATATATATATATATATATATATGTATATATATATAGTATATATATATATATATATATATATATATATATATATATATATATATATATATATATATATATATATATATATATATATATATATATATATATATATATATATATATATATATATATATATATATATATATATATATATATATATATATATATATATATATATATATATATATATATATATATATATATATATATATATATATATATATATATATATATATATATATATATATATATATATATATATATATATATATATATATATATATATATATATATATATATATATATATATATATATATATATATATATATATATATATATATATATATATATATATATATATATATATATATATATATATATATATATATATATATATATATATATATATATATATATATATTTATATATATATATATATATATATATATATATATATATATATATATATATATATATATATATATATATATATATATATATATATATATATATATATATATATATATATATATATATATATATATATATATATATATATATATATATATATATATATATATATATATATATATATATATATATATATATATATATATATATATATATATATATATATATATATATATATATATATATATATATATATATATATATATATATATATATATATATATATATATATATATATATATATATATATATATATATATATATATATATATATATATATATATATATATATATATATATATATATATATATTTATATATGTATATATATATATATATATATATATATATATATATATATATATATATATATATATATATATATATATATATATATATATATATATATATATATATAT
>JAXCGZ010006389.1:17500-25000 GCA_037179515.1 Halocaridina rubra | reverse complement strand
TGGAATATCTATTGCGCGTCTGTTTCTACTACACTTTATTTACTGAGAGAGCTAGAGTAGGATTTGCAATCTGTGTCACAAGTCTGTTACTACTACGCTTGATTATAGAAAGAGCTAGTATGGGGATTGGAATAGCTGTTTTTCACACGTTTATTACTACCACATCTGTTTCACGCTTTTGTTATTACTCTACTTTATCTAATGCCTGAGATAGCTTTTGTAAGATTTGGTAGCTGTTTCAAAACTCTATTACTACTCCACTCTATTACTACTCTCTGGAGAGAGAGAGAGAGAGAGAGACGTGTACGCATTGAGCTCCCGATAATACTGCGTTTATCAAGTGACAGAGTTTAAATGCACAGCTATAAAATTAACGAAAGCATACTGAAATATAAATCTTCAAATTTAAGTCAGAGTGATTATTACAACTTTAGTATTTAAAAAGATACAAAGAAAATTCATTATAATCTTATAACATATCAGAAACCATTGAGAGTGTCTCTCCCAGTGTTACCGATTTCAACCACAACCTCTCGCGACCGACCTAAAAAGGACCTTTCTTAGGTGAACCTGCAGTTCCCCTCATACCGCAGTTTCCCTCCCATTCACACCAGAATGTCCTCATCGGAAAATGTTGACCTTTCTGACCTTACGTGTGTAAATACTGATAATTTTCCCGAAGTGTTTATATCATCTCTGGACAGAATATTCGTATATTCACGTGAGGACATCAGAAGGGAATTGGAAAAAAATAAAAAAGTCACTCTGTACAAAACAAGTCAACTTTTGCTTTCGAAGGTAGTGGAACTCTTTCCCCAATACAGTGGTAAACACATCATAAAAAAACGTGTAAAAAAATATATAATTACAAACATAATAATTCTTAGCGCAAGTGTCCTGAATATCTCAATGAATGAAATAAATGGTGAACTTGACAAACTCTTTCAACCTCAAACTTCGGTTGTAAAATCCATAGAGTCTAAAAAAACACACGACCTAGGAGACCTACATCGAATGATAGAAAGTCTTGCAGATAAGGTGAAAATTTTGGAAGCAGATGCTGAAAAGGTGAAAGCCTTACAACACAAGGTGAGTTTACTAGAATCTGACATTGTCCTACTTAAAAGAGATAATTCTAGGTTGAAACTGCTATTAGAAACATCTCCACCTCTCAGTTCAGTGCTGTCACCTAACAATGATGATGTCCCTTCTATTAACAACCCTCAGGTTCTGCAAACTAGGTTTTCTGTCTTTACTCACAATTCCTTCAGTGCATTGAGTGATGAATGTGACAGTGGTAGTGAAGAAGAGGTAGATCCAGATAAAAGTGATAGCCATCAAGACAACCTGAATACACCATCTAGCATAAATAATCAAATCAGTAACAGGTTACAAAATAGTGATGAAACAACAGCGTCCTTTCCCACTACTCCTAACAATGCAACAACAGGCACTAACCAGAACAAGATTCTTCCCAGCACAAACAACCAACCTGGTAAAGAGTTGCAAAACAGCGAAGAAGATATAGAGTCAATCTCCACTACTCCTAACAACACAGCAACTGTCACTAACCAGGACACCCAAATTACATCTTCCAGCACAAATAACCAACCCAGCAATAGGCTGCAAAACAATGAAGAAAACAGAAAAGACAAAATAGCAGAAATCTCTATTCTAAGCATTCCATCGAAGTCCTCTCCCCCACAGCCACAGTTGCCAAATAATGCAAGTGCAAGGGTTACAGCTCAAATATATATTCGCATTCCTGGCAACCCCTTTGAGAGAGAGATACGTAATACACTGACAAATCAAGGCATTCCTTCTGAAGAAATCTTGATTAAGGAGCTTTCTCGCACACCAAACTGGGTTTCCTTCGCAATAACGATATCGAAAGGATTTGAATATGTGCCTTACAAACTGAATCAATGGCCTACAGGCATAAGTGTCCAGCCATTTCATGGGAGCAAACAATGGACACAACCTGGGTATTCTACAAAATATCCCAAACTACAGTCATACCAAAATAAACAGCAAAGAGCTAATGGAACAATCCCCTATACGCGAGACTACAGAAAGAGACACGATACAAACCTCTCTTATCGCCGTCCACGCACAAGAGACTTCTCCTGGAGTGATGGCTCTTACAACCCTAGACACTCACCTAGGCATACAAACTTTGGGAAGGCCCGATCATACCACGGCACGTACTCAAACCAGCGTTACACATCCAACGGCAGGTACAGACACCAGGATCCATGGGCTAACCCCAGAACACACTACAATGATGAATTCCCAGCAGAATCACACAGTCGAAACTACAACTATGACTATGGATACCACCCCAATGAAACATGGTAATACCTCGTCTCCTGCTGTTGCTGTTACTGCTGCCGATGTGAAAGTTACTTGTAAATATAATGATAGATTATCTGTCGTACATATAAATGCACAATCCCTGTTATCCCATATACTAGAAATTGAACATATGCTTGTACAAGAAAATATTGATGTTCTTTGCATTAGCGAATCATGGCTGTATCCGTCAATTAATAATGCATTTATTAATATTCCTTCATATAATATTTATCGCTATGACAGTGGTAGAGGTGGAGGTGTATGTTTATATGTTAAAAATTATTTGAAGGCCACTGAACTAAATCTTGAAACTGAGAAGCACGAAGGAGTGGAAGATAAATGGATCTCTGTCCAACATAAAAAGTTTCCTTCTATTATCATAGGCTGCGTGTACCGCCACCCCAAAGCCTCGGTAACCTCTTTTAGCTATATTTTGGACGTTTTTAAGGAGATAATTTTAAAAAACAAACAAGTTTTTATATATGGCGATTTTAATGATGATCAACTAAAAAGAGAGAAAAAAAGAGTAGACTTATTAAGAATTTAAATCTAGAACAGATTATAAATAAACCAACTAGAATCACTCCCACTTCAGTTTCCCAAATCGATCTAGTAATAACAAACTCCAAACATATGATAACTAAGTGTGACGTAATGCCAAGCCCTATAGCAGACCACGAGGAAATTGTAACGTCCCTAAATATTCGCAAACCAAAGAGACAACCAATCTTTAAAACATTCAGATGCTTAAGAAATTATTCACAAGAATTACTTTGTAGTTTACTTATGAATGAAGTACATAAATTAAATGAAATTCTATATACCGATAATATTAATATACAAGTAAACATTTTAACCAGTGTCTTATCATCATGTATAGATCGATGTGCACCACTCGTGACAAGAGAAATATTTCGTCCCCCCGCTCCTTGGATAACAGATGACATAAAAAACATTATGAAAGAAAGAGACAAACTACAAAATGAAGTAAAACTACAAAGAGATAATATCCCTTTAAGAGAAAAGTTTACAGAGCATAAGAAACAAGTAAAATCATTATTAAGTAACAGTAAGAAACAGTATTACAAAAATGAATTTCAAAACGCTAAAGGCAATATCTCTGATACATGGAAAATTGCTAAAACCATGCTTTCCAATAACTGTAATAAAAGTAGTAACATATCAATTATACCCGATGAGGTAGATGTAAGTGCTAAAGCAGAAGAGTTCAATAATTTTTTCGCTGAAGTGGGGAAAAAAAACCTTTGAAAAAACAAAAAAAGAAATAATAAATGAAATCAATAATAGTAATGGTGGTAATAATAATGATGATGGTAGTAGTAATAATAATAGAAATGTTGATAATGGTGTAAATAATAATGATGGTGGTAGTAATGGTAATGATAATAGTGATGATGGTAGTAATAATAATAATAATAATGTTAATCTTCAAGAACATAGTGCATTCAATAGAAGTAATGATGTCTTTAACCCTACTACAGTAGATTGTAATACAGTAATCTTAGTAATAAAAAATCTGAAAGACTCTAATGCATATGGATCAGATGGAATTTGTTTTCGTTTTATTAGAGATTCATTATTTGTAATAGCATATTATCTGACGGTAATAATCAATACTTCCATAGTTACCAATATTTACCCAGATTTATGGAAAAATCCCCATGTAATTCCTGGTTTTAAAAATGGAAATCCTGTCGACGTCTCTAACTATAGACCAATCTCTTTACTACCAATTTTATCAAAGATACTTGAAAAGATTGTTGCAAATCAGTTAAGTGAGTTTCTTGAAAAAAATAAACTTATTGCAAAAAGTCAACACGGTTTCAGGCCAAAATTATCAACTGAAACTGCCTTATTGAAAATATCAGATGAAATATACAAAAATATAGATAATAAGAAAATATCAATGCTACTACTACTCGATCTTTCTAAAGCTTTTGATAGTGTACACCATACCATCTTATTTGAAAAATGCAAAAAAATGAACATTGACCCAAGCTGGTTCGAGAACTATTTAAAAAACCGCTACCAGTCAGTCAGAATAAAAGATGTAGTTTCAAGTCGCAAGAAGGTATTGTTTGGGGTCCCTCAGGGATCGATCCTAGGACCTATGCTTTTTCTAATATATGTAAACGATCTAGTAAAATATTTACCTAACTGTTATGTCATTCAATATGCTGACGATACTTAAATCTTAATTGAAGGAGAAATTAATGATTTAGAAAATATTATTCGTAGAGCAGAAGAAATTTTGTATATGGCTAAACGTTACTTTCTAAAAAATGGTCTGTTACTTAATGAAACTAAAACCCAATCTATTCTTATCGGATCCAGACAATTATTATCAGAAGTTGATGACAATCTTCATATAAATTTTAACGGTAATATCATTAAGCCAATGAACTTGGTAAAGAACCTAGGTGTCTATTTTGACCGTTACATGAATTTTGAAATGCATATAGATGAAATTTATAAAAAAGTAATGGGTACTCTAATATATCTAAATAGGGTAAAAGACTCATTTGAAACATCAACTCGCATAATAATTGTCCAGTCCTTAGCTATGAGTTTAATTAATTACTGTCTCAAAGTTTGGGGATGTACAAATAAGACTCAATTACAAAGAATACAAAAGTTACAAATCTTTGCAGCACGAGTGGCTGTTTGCAATGTAAGAAAATACGAGCACATCTCTCCTGTTTTAAAAGATCTAGAATGGATAAAGATTAGAGATAAATATGTTTTTGATATATGTACCTTTGTTTTTAATATACTAAGAAACAATCTTCCTGATTGCTTGTATAATTTTTCTACAGTAAGCTCAGTTACCGGGTTAACTACCCGTCAAGGGGAAGATTTATTAGTATGAAGGTCTAAAACTGATATTGGCTCAAGAGATATAAACATTCGTGGACCTCATTTATATAATCAGCTTCCCAGAGAACTAAAAAATGCTGGTTCAGTGTATACTTTTAAATATAATCTTAAGAAGTTACTCTTAAAGGAAGATTTTACTTGTAAATTTTAATAGTACACCCATATTTGAATACCCAATGTACGTTGGAAATAAAGTCTTATTATTATTATTATTATTATCCACTTGATTTATAGAGAGAGCTAAAATTAGGCTTAGATTCTGTTTCATGGTTCTGTAACTGATACACTTGATTATTGCTAAAGCTAAAGGAGTGACTGGAGACTCATACACTTGGAAGCTGTGCTTGCATGTGAGTGTATTTGTCTCTTTCATACACTCCTGTTTATTTAGCGATATCCATATGTGTCCTGTAAGTCTTCCTTTTTCTGAAACCTCAAAACTGAATGCCAACATTTTGCTCACAAAGCATCTCTGATGTGATATTACTCTTACTTAGAGGAAAATAAAAAAAATAAATTCTTAGTTATTCCAGACATATTTTGCAGATAAAAATGAAAGTCACTTCATACAAGATAATGTCCTAGGAGAGTAATATAGCTTTATCAGAAAAATCTAAAAAATGATGAATATTTTCCAAGTATTCATCAAAAGATGTTCTCTGTCAAAACTGAAATTTATACTTCGTAACATATCTTGAAATCTGCATTTAAACCAAGAATTTTTTTTATTTTTTGGCTATGCTTATTGATCTATTATGAGTAACCTGGCAATTAAATAATTCTTACATATTAGATTTTATGGAATATTCAAATCTAACAAGAATGAGATTCTGTAAAAACAAATAATATTATGGTAGAATTTTATTTGTGTAAAAAAAAATTGTAGTTTTATTTCTCTCAGAAAAGCTAATATATTATTAGTTCAACACTATGCTTAAAGTGATGCACTCCTAATACAACTTTCATTATTATGTACTGTTTCTAAACAAAACACAAAATAAATAAATACTCATTTGTAATAAATGCTACTATCAGGGGCTCCAAGACTTTGCCAATACTAATGCACTTGATGTTTGTCACCATCGACATATCTTCGATTTCTTGTCTTTTTTTTTTTTTAAAGTTGAAGTTCTATTTTTTGGTCACTTTTTTTCCTCTCAGTTGGTGTGGGAATTCTTGAGCGGGGAACATGTGTTTAATGTTTTAATTCTTTCACATCGACGTCGACGAAAAAACGAGGACAAATCTTGAATCTTGAATTCTATCCATTTTACTTATTTTCTTGAGGAGGTTTAGTATTCTAGGCAGCTCACCTTCTTAATGATAACATCGAGCTCAGCAGTGTCCATTATTTAGTCAGTGTTTTGTTGTTGGTGACAATACCTATTTCTCAGCTTTTCTTCTATGGGATCTTTAACAGCATGTGGTTTAGGAAAGTACGGCATTTATCTTCTCTGTCACTGGACCCTTTACTGCAGAAACTTCATCATTTTTGCGTGAGATGAGCTCTTCTCCAACCACTTCATGCTTTTCACCTGTAAGTTCCCGTCGTCGATCACCATTTGTGTTGAAGTTTGTTCTTTTTTTTACCTTCTGTTCCAGTCAATAGGATCCAAAGTTCTTTTAGTTCTTCGATGAGACGGTTTATCCCTTTTACCTCCTCTTACTATGCTTCTACTAAATGTTTATTGTCACTCATCTCGGGATGTAGAATCGTTTCATGAACGTTGCACAAGTCTCATTTTAGGCCTTCAGCTATGAATCCCGCCATAGCTGACACTATGGAAGTGCATATTTTCCATCTTTTTATCCTCCACAAACACGTCTCTGACACACTAGTGTTAGGAAATGATGGCTGAATAGTTTTACTAGGGATAATCAGACTCAGTACAGTAGTCTAACACTCTCAAGCCTCTATGTCTACTTAGCTAGGCTGAGGTACTGAGTTGCTTTGAGCTGAGATGATCTTACTGCGCTGATGACATTCACCTAAGTATCGAGTGGGCTCTAATATCTGTTTTATACAACTCTTAATTCTACAGAAAATGGGAGTGGTTTTATATGGCTTAGTTAATTAATCCTGGGGTGAGTGAGGAGGTGGTTTTGGAATGCCATTTTGGTCAGCAGACTGACCTTCCATGAAAGCAAAAATAGTTATTCACCATAAACAGGCTCTCATTGTAGGGTAGCATAACCCAGTGACAAAGAATGAAGTAATACAAGAAGAGGGCAGAAGAAGAATAGGCT
>JAXCGZ010006389.1:0-10000 GCA_037179515.1 Halocaridina rubra | reverse complement strand
AGAGCTGTGGCGATGTATCCCAACGTGTACTTATGAAAAGTACTCAATCATTATCGGTAGTGCTAATTCATCATATCTGAGAAGTCGGTGGAATCTGAAGAGATTCCAAGATGCTGGAAACAAGCGAACGTGGTACTTATCTTCAAAATGGTAGGAGAGACTCAGCTCTAAACTAAATTGGTGCTTCATTTACTAGCATATCTTGCAAAATTATGGAGAAATACTGAGGAAGCCCATTTGTCTTGACTTGGAGACCTTCAACTTTCTGCGAGACAACATGGCTTCAGAGAAAGTAGGCCTACGCTAACAAACTTTCTAGTATAAAAAGTAATCTTACAAGAAAGATTTTGTGAAGGTGTTTAATACACTTCCACATTGGAGACTAGCTAAGTAGCTTCAAGTGATGGCAAGAATAAGTGCAAATGTCTTGAAGTCAGTAAAAACTTATTTAGAAGGAAGGGAATAGAGGATCAGAGTAAAACATGCTTTGTCTGACTAGAGGAAGGCTAGTATTAGGGCTCCATAGTGGTCAGTTTTGGGGCTAGTTTTGTTCCACATATATATATATAAATGACATGACTGAGTGTGCAAATGCATTTTAAATATGTTTGCAGATAATGCAAAGATTGTGAAGTGATAAAAATACAAAAGTAAAGGCAGAGAACTTAATTAATGTTTAAGTAATATGCATGAGTGGCCAGACAAATGTATAATGAAATTCAATGCTTCAAAATATAAAATAATGAGACTTGGCAAGAGTGTGCAAGAAGGTCAAAGTTTGGGTACTCAGTAGCAGGCACGGAACTTCAAGAAATAGTGCACTAAAAGTTCAAGGGGCAAACATACTGACCTATTTGTCTCAGGGAATGCAAGTAATTGGTACAGTAATCGCATAATATCCGCTCAGGAACATGGCCAAGCAAATTCTCCGAAATATCAACGAGACTTCTATGAGACCAAACCTTGAATATGCAGCGTCCTTTTGGAATCCGCACTTGAAAAAGCATATTAATAAACTTGAGAAAATATAAAGACATGCTGCGAAGCGGGTAACAGAGATACATCATCTCAGTTATGAGGAAGCCTGAGGGAGTTAGACTTACCATCACTTGAAGCTAGAAGGATGAAAGCTGATATGGTAACGGTTTTTAAATTCCTTCATGAATCTGACGTGACGGAACTTAGAGGTTATAGTGTGAAGCTTCGCAAGAAAACCTCTTTGCAGAATGTAGGGAAGTAATTTCTTATTTCAAGAATAGTTGACAATTGTAGTCACCGTGGCTCAAGCGGTAGCGTCCGCGACTCTGAGACGTCAGATCAAGGGTTCGCGCCCCGTCACGGTCTGAGGTTAGCAAGGGCATGCACTCAGGGTAAGGATTACATCTGCCAAAACAAGTCCTTCGTAAGAAGGCAACCATCCTAGCTCTTGGTAGAAAAGGGAGTCCGTGACGTAAAACCGGAACAACAACAAGAATAGTTGACAATTGGAATTTGGTGAGGAAACAGAAAATGCTAATTACATTCTTAGTTTAAGGATAGCTGTGATAAGTGTCAGTGGGTAAAATTTGAAACCGTTTATAAGATGGTGGAGTTTTGAGCTTCTGAACATACTTAGGTAACTTCATTTGCATGCACATATACACACCAGGGCTCTCTCTCTCTCTCTCTCTCTCTCTCTCTCTCTCTCTCTCTCTCTCTCTCTCTCTCTCTCTCTCTCTCTCTCTCTCTCTCTCTCTCTCTCTCTCTCTCTCTCTCTCTCTCTCTCTCTATATATATATATATATATATATATATATATATATATATATATATATATATATATATATATATATATATATATATATATATATATATATATATATATATATTACATATTATATATATATATATATATATATATATATATATATATATATATATATATATATATATATATATATATATATATAAATATATATATATCCATCTGTCTATCTGTAAACTGCGACCATCTTTTGCGATTAAAGCTGGCTAATGCATCAAACTGTAGCATATCGAGTCATCAAATGAGAGAAAGTGACTTGACCAATAATAACATTTGCAGTAGAAAGTGAAGGTGATTATTAGCCTCAGGGGCTTTCCAACTTTAGGATATTCCAATCACAGACTACATAAAAGTTTGATTAAAAACAGCTACAAGAATATAGCTAGTAGCAAGGAATGACAGGAATAGAAGAAACAAAACAACTGACATGATTCAATCATATATAGTTGATAAGAACTTGAATTCCATGCTGAAATCTGTTCGGGAATAATACCTCAACATCAGGTAAGAGACTTACCCTACCAAATTCAAAACTTCGTGAAAGAAACAATTTAGAAAAGTCTACCGAGATGCGGAATAATCTTGGTACGAATAACAAGGAAACAGACTCTCCGGAAAGTTGATTAATAGATACCGAAAAAAATATTAAATTACTTATGTCTCAGAGGCTAAACTATTGTCCCAAGAGTGAGCGTGTGCCAGATGAGAGAAAGTTTAATGCATTCCTGTTCCTACGTTTATTCTTCTCTTAATGAAATACAAAAAAGCTACCTAACCATTACATGCAGGATTACAACGATCTTCGAAACAAATGATGCCCTCTAAGAACCTTAGGTTAAAGAAAAAATAAAATGCAAAGTAAAGGCGGATGTAATATTTGGTATAGGGTAATTAATATTGTCTGATATAACCATCAGTAGAGGAAAATTCTAAACGATTTGGGTGACTCACTTGATGATTTACGAGGAAAATAAAAAGGAAATTAAAACATGCAAGAGTGAACTTGTCCCACCCTTATCTAAATAGGAGGAAAAAGTGCATACCTATAAGGAAGAGCATGCAAGCGGTGTTATAAAAAAAAAAATTGAATATGTTTCAAAGACACCCATTTGCTTATCCGACTAAGGACGAGATACATGGGTCTTAATCGCATAAATGAAAATCCCAGTCATCCTGCCTAATAAGAGCTACCACAATTTGGCTCTTGGACACATAAATAAAAGTTGCCCTTCACTCGTATGCAATAGAAAGGAAGTATGCCGAATAAGATGAGTTAATGGGCCAACTAAGCCTTTTATAACTCCCTGAACAATAGCTCAAAGACCCCTATAGCATACATAAATCTGCTCACACACGGGACGGCGACAACTAAGCCGGAAAGACGGGGAACTTGATGATTTACATACATCTCCTACACTTCGAAGGGAAGGACACGAAGGGAGTAGAAAGGTTATTTAAATTATCAAGCAATATAATCCACACTGACATGTGGATATTGTAATCACCTTGGTCACAAAAGTTAACTGTGCTTACAATATAGTTATTAAATCTATGTCAAAGAAACCATAGCTGATAATGGAATCACTGATAGAAACCTGATATTTTTTGTCTCAAATGTAGTTCAAGCATTTCATCTTTGTAATAAGTTAGAAATTATATATTTGCACAGAACAGGAATATATCTTGAGATAGATAACATCCTTTGCTGAATCGAATTCTTATGTATATGTCCTTGTACATACAGCTATGGTATTTATACATATTCATTTTACTCTTACTATGTATGCTTATTCTTATGTATAGTGTATAGATTATACTTTTAAGACAATTATGTGTGATAAGGAGTTGTATTTGAGCTGGAAAAACATATATCAAGGAATCTTTTAAAACATAAAACCTGTGAACGATGGTGTTACAAGAATATCCAATAAAAGAGTATTTTTTAGATATTTCAGATCTTCAAAGAAAATCAGATCTAATGATGGACAGTCAAGATTTGTCGTCATATTACAGACATCTGAACAATGGAAAGATAAGAAGAGATCATGAATGATATATGACACAGCGAAAAAAAACACATTTTGTAGAATACTCATAGGCAGGATAGATAATGAAAAAGGTTATTATATTGTATGAAAAAATTATGATGTATGAGGATTAGTTTTTTCCATACACACACACACACACACACACACACACACACACACACACACACACACACACACACACACACACACACACACACACACACACACACACACACACACACACACACACACACACACACACAGTGTAAGAGTAGTTGATAATTGGAATTCGCTAAGCGAGGAGGTAGTTAATGCTATCTCAATCCATAGTTTTAAGGACAGATATGATAAGTATCACTAAGTATAAAATGGAATCGATCAGGAGAAGGGAAGATACGAGCTTTGGGCTCTTTCCCGTAAACACAATTAGGTAATTATAATTAGGTAATTACACACACACACACACACACACACACACACACACACACACACACACACACACACACACACACACACACACACACACACACACACACGCACGCACGCACACACACACACCAAGATGCAAATGTGATACCTATCTTCAAAAAGGGAAGGAGGGATACGGCTCTGAACTATAGACCAGTTTCCTTGACCAGCATAGTTTGCAAAGTTATGGAGAAACTACTAAGAAAACATATCTCTCTTCACTTGGAATCCTTCAACTTTTTGTCAGTGAGGCAACATGGCTTCAGAGAAGGTAGATCAACAGTAACAAACTTATTAGAATTTTATGATGAGGTAAGCCGAATCTTACAGGAAAGAGAGGGCTGGGCAGATTGCATATTCCTAGACTTCCAGAAAGCGTTTGACACTGTTCCACATGGGAGATTTATTAGGAAGTTGCAATCAATGGCTAGAATAGATGGAAATGTTTTAGAATGGATAAAAACTTACTTATAAGGAAGGGAACAGAGGGTTAGAGTAAGACACTCAGTGTCTGAATGGAGAAGAGTTAGTAGTGGAGTTCCACAGGTTCAGTTTTAGGGCCACTTTTGTTCCTTGTATATGTAAATGACCCACCAGAGTCTGTAAATTCATTCATGGATATGCTTGCAGATGATGCAAAGATTGTGAAGAAAGTAAAAAACGAGAACAATGGTAGAGAACTTCAGGAGGATCTAAATAATCTGCATGAGTGGTCAGAAAAGTGGCTAATGAAATTCAATACTTCAAAATGTAAGGTAATGAGAATGGGTACAAGTGCAAGAAGGCCCAAGCTTGACTACTCGGTGGCTGGAGTACAACTTCAAGAGACAGAAAATGAGAGAGATCTAGGAGTAAACATACTGGCAGATTTGTCTCCAGAAATACATATAAATGGCATAGTAAGGGCAGCATATGCATTCTTATCAAATGTAAGGGTAGCCTTCAGGCACATGGACAAGGAAATGTTCAGAAATATTTATGTAACCTATGTGAGGCCCAAACTCGAATATGCAGCCCCCTTTTGGAATCCGCACTTGAAAAAGCACATAGCTAAGCTTGAAAAAGTTCAAAGACATGCCACGAAACTGGTGCCAGAAATACGCAATCTCAGTTATGATGAGAGGCTGAGGGAATTAGACTTACCATCACTCGAAGCTAGAAGAGTGAGGGGGGATATGGTGACAGTCTTTAAATTCCTTCATGGTTATGATAGAGTGGATAGGGATCGATATTTTGATATGGCAGGCTCTAGAACTAGAGGTCATAGTTTGAAGCTTCGTAAGAAAACTTCTTCGCAGGATGTAAGGAAATACTTTTTCAGTGTAAGAGTAGTTGATAATTGGAATTCGCTAAGCGAGGAGGTAGTTAATGCTATCTCAATCCATAGTTTTAAGGACAAGTATGATAAGTATCACTAAGTATAAAATGGAACCGATCAGGAGACGGGAAGATACGAGTTTTGGGCTCTTTCCCGTAAACACAATTAGGTAATCACAATTAGGTAATCACACACAGTGTAAGAGTAGTTGATAATTGGAATTCGCTAAGCGAGGAGGTAGTAAATGCTATCTCAATCCATAGTTTTAAGGACAGGTATGATAAGTATCACCAAGTATAAAATGGAATCGATCAGGAGAAGGGAAGATACGAGCTTTGGGCTCTTTCCCGTAAACACAATTAGGTAATTATAATTAGGTAATTACACACACACACACACACACACCCACACACACACACGCACGCACACGCACACACACACACACACACACACACACGCACACACACACATATATATATATATATATATATATATATATATATATATATATATATATATATATATATATATATATATATATATATATATATATATAAAGTCTACAAATCCCTTACATTATACAAACGCACATGTACTTATAATATATTGGAACTCTAACACACCTATTGGTACTACCAACTGAATGATGAGGACATTATAATATCTAAATAAATTTCCGTCTTAAATACAAAAATAATAACACAATGAAACGGTTTATAGGCATCAAATACAGGCAATAAGGCTCTGTTTGTGTCATCATTCATATTTTTATCAAAGTATGTATTACTAATAAATTCACAAGAAAGTTTTGTTATATCTGCAAACTTAACTGTTTTTTCTTGTAAAAGAACAGATTATGAAAGATTAGTTTCCTTGATAATTTTCATATGGATAAACTGCTGTTAATCGATCTCTAATTTTTCATATAATTTCTGTATGTCATACCCAGTTTATCAGGCAAAAAGGATGAGAAACTCCTTGTTGCTCAATTAGATTTATATCACCAGAAAGAATTAAAAGATATGAAAGAAAAAAAAACTGAAAAGTAACTTGATGATAAACCCATGAAAAGGGATTATAGCCAGGAAGACAATAAACATAAAACAATAAAAACAAACAAAACAAAACAGTAAATGGGGACAGCTAGTTTTCTAAAAAGTTAATTAAGTTAAAATCAATAGAGAGTCATATTACTTCGGGAATTTATGAGTTCTAAGATCGTTCATGGGAAGAACACACTTAAATTTCCTGACATAGAAACACCAATATTCTTTGGAGACTGCGATGAGTGGCTTGAGCTGTGGAATACATATGATGGTTTGGTGCTAAAGTTTAAATTTTTGAGGGTTTTCCGCTAAAGACAGTGAGGGATAACCTATTGCTAGTGAAAACTACGATGAATATATTTTAACAGCTGCAGGCTGTTTATGCTAGCAATAGTTTTAACGAGGAGATCGCTGAATTTACTAAAACTATCCTTCAACTACTTGTTGCTCTTAAAATCTGAGCAGGCGATGGAAGCCAAAATTCTAATTCTGAATAATGGAAGAGCCTGAAAATTCTGAGTGCGTGTTCTCAGAAAATATCATGAGAATATTATTAAAAGATACAGAGAACTGGATAGCTTGAAAACTGACGCAGTATCCTTAATTTGAGAAAACATGTATAAAATAGTAAAGTTTATGCACCATATACAAGACCAGAATGCTTATAATAAGATATAAGAGGGCGGTCAAAGTACTGAGAGCATAAAATTCAATCCCATGAAAGAGTGTAAGTAGTTACGGTAGTGGTATTAAAAAAAGGGTATATAATAATCCAGTGTACAATTCGTGGTTGGGAAGGTCATAAAACCGCGCAGTGGCGAAAAGAAAATACTAAAGTTCGCATAGATAACTTAAATAAAGCTATAAAATAAAGCGTATTTTCCAATTGCCGGAATTCAAATCAAGGACTAATAATCAGTGTGCCAAGGCTTTACCCAGTTTACCATCGAAAGTATAAATAAGAAAAAACTTCTCAGTAAATTGCTAAGCTAAGTAATGATTACAATTTATTGAATATTTATATTCACTATAATCTCTTTCCAACCTCACTCGTGGATTTTTTTTTGAATTTAATTAAAATTCTTTTTATATTGGCATCTACAATGATCAAATAAACACATTACTATATGTGAAAGCATCAAAGACATTTTACTCCTGGCGCTTCCAATGGTAACTATAAATGAAGAGAGAAACCTCTCCGTTATCTGCTAAGTAAAAGGATGAACGCAGTCTACTTACTGGATGCTTATTTTATTGCTTCTTCCCAACCTCACTTGTAGCTTGTTTTCGCATTTAATCAAAGTCACTACAAAAAACAGGCATCTACAGTGATCAAATAAATACGCTATTATATGTAGAAACATGAAACGTATTTGTCTCCTGGTTGGGTGTCGATGCTAGGACACATAATCAGTGTGCCAAGGGTTTATAATTGTGCCATCGAATGCTTAAAAGAAGAAAGAAACCTCTCAGCTACCTACTAAGGAAGGATACGACTGTAGTCTACATATTATGTTCATTTTACTTTTTCTTCCCAATCTCACCCGTGGCTTGTTTTCGCATTTAATTCAAATCCCTGCTATATAGGCATCTATAATGACCAAATAAATTATTATTATTTGTGAAAATATGAAACATAACTTGCCCTTGGCCTGTATTCGAACCTAGGACACATAATCAGTGTGCAAAAGCTCTACCAAATTTACTACCAAAAGTATATGAATATGATTCATGCTTTCACATATAATAAAGTGTTTATATGAACTCTGAAGACGACTATATAACAGGGATTTCAATTAAATGAGAAAACAAGCCATGAATGAGGTTGGAAAGAAGAGTAAGTTAATATAGATATTAATTTTTCAAAATATATATAAACGATTTACAAGCCATTGTTTAAGATGCTCTGCCTGACCAGTTTGCAGAGGATGCCCAGTTTCTTCTCTCCTTAAACAGAAAGCGTCTTTATTGATTAATCTTAAAAAAATTAATATACAATGAAAATAAAAGTATATCGTTATTGACTTAACCAGCAGAGATTGAGCATTCATGTATACCATTCCTATATAATTGTATTAGTGCCACCTACCATTGATGATAACGCATAACTTGAGAGTCAAGTCGAAAACGCAGCTAGGAGGCTCTTTTATTAAATCATGATAAGATTAATTGAAACCACGGCAGAAAAATCGTGTGGAATCTCTAGTTTTTAGTAATATATATGGTATTGCTTAGTTATAAGGAGTGGCTATAATAATTCTGTATGGATACAGAATATTGTTTCTAAATTTGTTGTTGATTATTGCGAAAACTGACTTTGCAAAAAAAAAATTTCGGGATGAGATTGCCTTGACGGACAAGACCAAATTAGGTACAACATGATGGTGATAATGCATCAGTTCATGTAAGGTTTTCATTTTTGAAAGAGGAATGAAAATTAGTATTGATTGGAGTTTAGTGAAACAAAATATGCAATCATAAAAGTTCGTGGATCTAAAAATACAACCCAAATAGCTGATAAAGCCCTGTCTGTCAGGGACCCCACCTTTTGCAATGAACAACCAGGAAACAGTAAGTAACAGAAACAGCAACTTTAATTAAAATGAAAGAGAGAACACATTTCTGTAGTGCCTGAACATGTCATTATATTGGCCTTACGACCTATGTATGTATGGACGTTATTCTCGTAGAGCGAAAAGAGGAAAATGTCTGAAATTGTCATATTTTTTTGTGTAATCCTAGACTAGAGACTGAATAAATTATTATATTGTAATAATTACTCTAAAGTTTGTCAACATAATTTTACATATATTGGCTATGACCTACAACAGCGATGTTCATCTACTGTAAAATTACCCATTGCATACTCTGCGGAATTATCTCTCTCTCTCTCTCTCCTCTCTCTCTCTCTCTCTTCTCTCTCTCTCTCTCTACTCTCTCTCTCTCTCTCTCTCTCCTCTCTCTCTCTCTCTCTCTTATAACATATACTGCGCCCTTCCCTTCTTCAGAATTGGTAAGATCATCGTTGCTGATCTACTTTTCAAGAGAAGAAAACAATACCCCGCTGATAATTCGTACAGCAAATGCTAATTGTCAGCGATGATATTGGCATCGTGTATGCTTTCTTTTATCAGCGCTGAAGGAGATCAGACAGTGCTTGCTATTCGCTAACGAATTATCGTCTGCATCAGAAATATACTTGTTATTGCCGCTGCTTATTAATATACCTATTGTAGGGCCTCTCCGATACAACTGTCAGGTGGGTTATGGATGCAGTGGAGGAAGTGACGCTCACAGAAGTGCTGCAGGGGTTGTACCTGCAGTCCCTGATTATTTC
>JAXCGZ010006388.1:42500-44428 GCA_037179515.1 Halocaridina rubra | reverse complement strand
TCTCTTGAATACCCAATGTATGTTGGAAATAAAGTATTATTATTATTATTATTATTATTATTATTATTACTCTCTCTCTCTCTGTTTCACACACGCGTGCGCACGTGCGCGCGTGAAACTGGTGCCAGAAATACGCATTCTCAGTTATGATGAGAGGCTGATGGGATTAGATTTACCATCATTCGAAGCTAGAAGATTGAGGGGGGGATATGGTGACAGTTTTTAAATTCCTTCATGGTTATGACAGAGTGAATAGGGATCGATAATTTGATATGGCTGGCACTAGAACTAAAAGTCATTGTTAGAAATTTGGTAAGAAAACATCTTTGCAGGATGTAAGGAAGTACTTTTTTAGCGTAAGAGTAGTTGATAATTGGAATTGGCTAAGCGAGGAGGTAGTTAATGCTAACTCAATCCATAGTTTTAAGTACAAGTATGATAAGTATCACTAAGTACAAAATGGAACCGATCAAGCTAAGCTTGAAAAGTTCAAAGACATGCCACGAAACTGGTGCCAGAAATACGCAATCTCTGTTATGATGAGAGGCTGAGGGAATTAGACCTACCATCACTCAAAGCTAGAAGATTGAGGGGGGATATGGTGAGTCTTTAAATTCCTTCATGGTTATGATAGAGTGGATAGAGATCGATATTTAGATATGGCTGGCTCTAGAACTAGAGGTCATAGTTTGAAGCTTGGTAAGAAAACTTCTTTGCAAGATGTAAGGAAATACTTTTTCAGTGTAAGAGTAGTTGATAATTGGAACTGGCTAAGCGAGGAGGTAGTTAATGCTATCTCAATCCATGATAAGTATCACTAAGTATAAAATGGAAGCGATCAGGAGACGGGAAGATACGAGCTTTGGGCTCTTTCCCGTAAACACAATTAGGTAAATACAATTAAGTAAATACACACACACACATTATTATTATTATTATTATTATTATTATTATTATTATTATTATACTATGTACGTTGTACATTGTACCTCTGAAGATGTGTTTATAATGCACGAAAGTACTTGGTGATCCATTACTTGAGCTTAGGCCTCATATAAGTCATGTATATATTTCTGAACATTTCTTTTTGTGTGTGGCTTATCATTACAAAAGAAAGCTTGCGTTTCCTTTGCTATACCATTTATATGAATTTCCAGTGAAAAAATCTGCCAATACATTTACCCCTTGGAGATCTTTCGTTCACATATTCTTGAAGTTCTTCTCCTGTTTTTGAGTACCTAAACATGGGCCTTCTCATGCTCTTCTCCGTTCTCATGACTTTACATTTTGAAGTATTGAATCTCTTTGGCTGCTTGTTAGGCCACTCATGCAGACTGTTTTGTTCTTCCTAAAGTACTATACCACTACTTTCGTTTTTTACTCTCTTCTTAATCTTTGCATCGTCTGCAAACACATTTAATAACTCATTTACAGATTGTGGCAGATCATTACACAAACATGGATCAGAATGGCTCTCAAAGTGATCCCTGCAGAATCTCACTGCTAACTTTTCTCCAGTCAGTCACTTTGGATGCTCTGCTCCCTTCTAACTATATAAGTTCTTATCCATTCAAAGACTTTTCCGTCTACTCTTGCCATTACTTTCAGTTTCTTGAATAGTTTCCCAGGATGGAGTGTATTAAATGCCTTCTGAAAATCCAAGAATACATTATGGAATCTGCCCAGACATTTTTTTCTTTCTTTTTAAATAAGATGAGGCTTATCGCCTCATAAAATGCCAGCAAGTTTGTTTGCGTAGACTTTCCTTTCCTAGAGCCATGTTGTCTCACTGGCAGGAAGTCTAAAGAATCCAAATAAAGAGAAATGCCTTTTCTCAGAAGTTTTTCTATGACTACCATTTGTGCTAATTTAGAGCTGTGTGTCAGAGTGGGAGAGGAAATTTTTCATTTATGAGAAAGACTGTACAA